>VDFB02281492.1:148755449-148873178 GCA_007258455.2 Sequoia sempervirens | reverse complement strand
CTTGGCATTGTTTTCTTTGTATTTTGTATACTCTTCAAACAATGGTCTTGCAAGCCTTGGACAATCATATTATTCTTTCCCTTCACATTCTTCAATTTTCTTGATTTCCACAAAGTTACAAAATATTTTGTTTCTAATGATTTTTTTTTTTTTTTGGAGTGAATTGCTTTTGTACTTGGAGCAAGATTGTAACTCAAAAACCCCTTCATTATTTGACTCTATAGCACCTTGTTTTCCACCTATTGAGCGCTCTTCTAAGAGTCCAAATTTGATGACTCTTTTGATGAAGCTGTCTCTTTGTTCACTACTTAGTTCTTTAAATCTATTATATAATTCTGGCCTTTATTTTAAATTGACAAAAAATTATTTTTATTTATGGCCAGCTTTGGCTTCTAACCAACCTCGATCATATAATGTGTCACATGCCTTCTTTTGTAAAGAGATGACTAAAATTTTTAAAATAAATTGTTGGGTGCCAATAAGTGCCATGAGATCTTTCAAAACCTTTATAATGTATTGATTTACTTCTACCAATTGCAAGGTTAGTGGCCAAACAGTGGGTTTCCAAAAGACTCTTCCAAGTCTCTTTGACAAACACATTTATGCTATATCCACCATTGACAGTATTTGTAACTTTACTTCCTAGTATCTCCATATGCACAATTGTAGGTCCTTGGGCTAAGTTCATCTTCAAGAGCATGGGTCAACCATTTGATCACATGATAGAGGAGGCTCCACTAGCAATACCTTCTTTTGCTTTATATTCACTCCCTCACCCAACATTGTGCCATTTGACACTAGGTGTGCATGTATACTCCTTGTTGAGACTAGAGATTTGTACATTAGTAGTCATAACATCCTTCATTTCTAGTATACTGTGCAAGATATCTATTACCTTTATAGGCATTGTAATGTCCCCTTTTTAGTATGATCTTGTTTATTGACAGTTTAGCCTATCATTGGCCCTCGTAGGCTAACTCAGATGGTTGAGGGTCCTTCTTGGCAGCGATCAGTGTGTTTTCTCCTTCAGAGCTTAGTGTGGGTTCAGGTTTGGCCTTCGTTAGACTCAGTTCTTCATACTTACTATTTATAGTAAGTCACCATTTTAGAGGAGTTAGGGTTACTATATTTAGTAAGGCACCTGTACAGGTCTCAGATGCAGTGTTGACCTCTTAATCAGTTGGATGGGCGAAATATTAAATGTTTAATGAGTAATTATCATTAAAGGTACTTCAATGATAATTAAATAATATAAAGTTAAATTATAAAGTCAAAAAGTGTACTTTATTTCGGATGAGGCCACAAACATTTATTATATTATGGATTTGAGCGCCCAAGTTTGGAGACATATTATAAAGTTTTTATTAAAAACCTGAAAGTGGATTTGTAAAGCAATTTAAATGCCATTAAGGGGTCAACCTCCTTTGGGAGATTATAAAAGGCATCAAAAGGAATTCATTTTCATTATGTTTTGAAGATTATAAACTTGTGTCTTTCGAGTTAGTGCTTGGAGAAGAAGCCAGCTAGGGTTTCTGTCATTTTCAGCAGTGGAGAATGAAAACTCTTCAGTGTTTATGCAATTTTGAGGCTATGAAACTATCAGCTGAATTATTGCTTGATTGTGGGCTTCATCTAGGAGTCCAATCTGTGCATTAACGAGAAGTTATATCAAGGGTTTGAAGAGCAGATTTTAGATTGTTGAAATAACCATCATTGGAGAAGAAAAATCAGAAGTTATTGATCTGCTGCTACAGTGACGTGAATAGTACCCGAGCTACAGTGCTGCTACAGTATTATTTGCTGCTAATTCATTGCTGCCAGGCATCCTTTTAGGGAAATCTGTAGCTGTCATTAATCTCCAGAATTTCCGATATTTGCTGATTCAAAGTTTCAGACCTGTTCTTTGCAAATTTGAATGTCCGGTTATGAATGGGATGTGATTGAAATACAAATATAAATTTATGTTGAAAATTGATGGTTATTGTAAAGGATACCAAAGTCTGATTTGAGTATTTAAATGCATTATGCAAGCTTGTTAAATCAGATTGTAATCAGTTCATGACAGCAAATAAAGGAGTTTTGGGTTACATACCATATGTTTGCTAAAATGTCTAATTGCTGTGAGTGAACATTTGCATATATAATTTGCAACTAAGTGTTTGTTAAAGATACCTATTGGCTGTAGCTATACATTTATACAATTGCAGTCATTTTAAGGTCTTGCATCTCATTTCAGTCAACTGATTAGCTTCATTGGACTCACTTGAGTTTATGCAAATCATCATATGCAATCAAAATAAAACACCCAATTCAGAAAACGATCATCCGAAGTGTGAAATTTCATTGTGGGAGAACAAGGGTTCTTACAGGCATGGTGGGTTGCAAGACTTGCCTTGCAATAGCTTTATCAGAATTGAGCTTGTTATAACTACTACAAGACTTTTTTGTCAAGACCATATTGTAGTAATTGTCCACAACAAAACAACATCAATATGATTGATGTAGTTAATGTAGATGTGATAATGGTAATTACTAGATCCTAGACAAAAATAGTTGAATACTAGAACCCACCCATTAGAAGCAAAGATTGGGCAAAGCAAATGCGGAAGTTGGGAAAGAAATGATTTAAGAAAGATAGCAACCCTAGAGATTTGTACATTAGTAGTTATAACATCCTTCATTTCTAGTATACTGTGCAAGATATCTATTACCTTTATAGGTATGGTGGGTTGCAAGACTTGCCTTGCAATAGCCTTATCAGAATTGAGCTTGCTGGTTGCTGCATTTGCATGTGATTGCTATCTTTCTTCAATCATTTCTTTCCCAACTTCTGCACTTGCTTTGCCCAATCTTTGCTTCTTGTGGGTGTGTCCTAGTATGTAACTCTTTTGTCTAGGATCTAGTAATTGCCATTATCTCATCTACATTAACTACATAAATCATATTGCTGTTGTTTTGTTGTGGACTATTACTATCAATATGGTCACCAAGTCCACACCCTTGACAGAAAAGTCTTGTAGTACCTTGATTAGTAATGCGATCTCTTGTGAATGATCCCACTTATTACACTTCTAGCATTGTGCAATTGGTTGACCTTAGTTGTTGTACTCAATTTGACTTTTGCTTCCACCCATGTTTTGGCATCTATTATACCTTTGGTTTCAGTACCTACAAGGTAATGCACTAGGAGATGCACCATTATTCTTTTGCTTTTTTGGATGGTAGGTGGTGCGGATGGTTTACAACTTGATTGATTTCACAAACTTCCGCTTTGGACAAGCAGTTTGTACACCAAAGTTCTCTTCCTTCTCTAATGGCACTCTTTATCTCTTTCATCATCCTTAGCATGTCTCTCCAATGAGCTTGATCAATTTTTGTTTTGCTACCACTTGAACTAGAAGTGTCATCTTCACTTTTTCTTGAGTGCGAGGATGCCTTGTTTTCACTTTCAATATCCATTGCATGTGATGAGCCTAGAATTTGTTCTAAGTTTCTTGTTTAAGTTTGATATTTCTCATAGACATCTCCAAACGTTATCCATACTTTGTGTTTATCTTAAGTATTGAAGCATTAAGAATGGTATATGGTATATTGATGAATGATTGTTTATAGAATATGATAGTACTTTATGTCAGTTTTTGTAGTTTATGATGTGGAAATACTGTAGGTAGAAACTAACCTCTATGCAGGAAAGGATCAGTCACCCATAGCAAAGGTCTCCTATCAACCCACAGCCAAGGGAGTGTTCATCTACAGTTAAGGACACAACAGCTCGCAGCCGAAGCAAGAAGTACCTGAATAAAATGGGACTGGTTTAGTCATAAATCATTTCATTCATCAATGATTCCATCATCAACAATAAAGACATCTACAAAGAATAAGAGGGAATTTACGGCGTTAACAGATTGTGGTTCATAATTATGTGATTATGCTCTGTTCTGCATGTTCTTATTTGTTTTTGCCTTCTTTGTGATGAGTAGAAAGAGTCATGATAGGATTGTGATATTCGTACCACCTTTGTATAATCAGTTTTCTATTTCTATTTTGATTAGGATAGGAATAAGTCCTCTTCCTATGTTTATGGAAGAGTTGAGATATGTTGTTAGAAGTTGTTTAGAGTCCAAAGTAATTAGAATATCCAGATCATGTTTATATATGGTAGATCCTATAGAGATCTAGAAGTACTTTTGCTATCAGCATTGTATTACATTTCCATAATTCAATAAAGGATATAGATTCAGTCGATGTGTGGATTCTTGAGTTAGAAGTTGTTTAGAGTCCAAAGC
The DNA here is from genome assembly GCA_007258455.2 of Sequoia sempervirens. NCBI lineage: Eukaryota > Viridiplantae > Streptophyta > Pinopsida > Cupressales > Cupressaceae > Sequoia > Sequoia sempervirens. The sequence goes on along the minus strand of VDFB02281492.1, from coordinate 148,868,892 downwards.
AATTAGAATATCCAGATTCTGTGAGATTATAGTCACCCAAGCAAGGGCCATTTGAGGTAACTGTAGTGCTCTTTATAATTTAGATTGTTTGTTAATTATCATGACTTGTTGAATTAGATTGTTATTAGTTGTGTTTACTGATTTGTTTTAGATTACTAGCTGTTATAACCATTTGATCATTAACAATTATCTTGCATGGTTGCATTGACATTTACTTACAACATAGTTGAAAAGTGTTTGTTTATTGTTCCAATGGAATTACCTACGTGTAGCAACTGCCACTAGTTAAGGTTCATAAGATAGAATTTACTTTCAGTCAAGTTTTCTATGCACAACCTCTAGGACAACTCAGAGATCCTCAACTGTACATACAATACAAGTACCATCCAAGAAGAATACAATTCTCTGGTTTGACATAATTAAATGTAACTCACTATAGCCAGCAGGTTGCTTAATAAAGGATCTGTTGGTCCATTGAGCTGAGTGCATGCCCCTTCTGCATCAATTTACTGGTCATTAATGGAGTTAGACATTTTTGGCGCTGTTGCCTACAAGAAGTGATGAAATGCCCCTGCAACTGTAGTTGGTAACAACACCATTTAACAAATGGGGCATTGAATTTATTGGGCCTATAGATCCTCCTAACAATAAGGAATATATACCAGTATGTACTGATTACCTGACCAAATGGGATGAAGTTAAAAGCTTTACAATTTGCTAGAGACTGGAAGGTAGCCATATTTTTATATGAGGAGATATTAACAAGATATGGAATGCCTAGAGAGATAGTAACCGATCCGGGGCCACAGTTCACCTCAAACCTGATTGCTCATTTGATTAAGGAATACGAAATCAGGCACAAGAAATCAAGTCCTTATCACCTAGAGTCAAATGGCCAGGTTGAAGTCACCAATATAGACATCCTCAAGATAATATTCATCCTCAAAGGCCTTCTGGAATTGATCCTAGGTTAGCCTAGATTTACATCCTATTTGGTTTTACTCCCAAAACGCATGGGCTTGCCAACACATATTGACGGGTGAAGAGATTTTTAGTAGTGCAGTCTTGGCTTTCTCTTCATCAAAAAAGTCATTCATTGAAAAATATCTCTTAACTGATCTTACCAGTTATCTACAACACCAACATTAATCTTACCCTCAAACACTGAAGCACCTTGGTTTACTTCAAATCCAGGGGGACTCAACCACCAAAAGCTTTACTTGATGATGAGGTTGATGAAACCAACCATTTATGTACTTATGCAACCTAGTCAGAAACATTTGCTAGTCCATGAGTGCTTCGATTTTGCTCTTGATCATCACACGTATCTCCTCTTGCATTGGCTTGGCCATTATGAAACAACTCAATAGGTAAGCTGATTGTTCTTGAGGTTTGACGCTGAGGCTCAAATACTCTAATCAAATTCGACAGGCCATGCAAGATGAAGATGAACCACTTTGATACCACTGATCCAAGACCCAGATTGAATCCTGGTTGACAACTTTCTGCATGAGGATCTAGATGAAGTTGTAGGTGTGTGCTAAAACTTTATGAGACAAACATATGCAAAGATTGAGAGAGATACAGAACTGGAATACTATATGTCTTGTTACATATCTGTTTGTCTTGTAAGTGGCATATGGGGAAGGTGCATGATTGCTATCTTCTAATCTATCTACCTACTTGTTTGGTTAAATTCAATTGATATCCAAGCTATGTTACAGATTTGTATTATTTGATTGATGTATAGATTACATGTTGTAGAGGCCAATAGTCTCTATGTAAGTGGAATCATTCCCAGGTATGACTCCTCATCTCCTGACGATTGCATAGTGTTGAATTGTTTGCTGGTAGTTGCCTAATGTGCCAGCAGATGACTTGGCATAGTGCAAGCCTTGGAGGTGCCACCTAGGTCCAAATCCCAAAGTGTTACACAAACAATATGGTAAGAAGCGGTGTGAATTAGACTTTGCAGTTTGGCCTGGAGGTTTGCTGGAGTATGCTGAAGCCATAATAGAAACCGCAAAAGCTTTAGCAGAAGTATGTTTATTGCAGAAGTGTTCAATCTTCTTCAGAGTGCTCTGCGCCACTGCTGGAGTATGTGTGGCACTTGTTGGAGACGGATTGATGATCCCTTGTGCATTTGTACAGACCATGGGAGTGTTCCCATAGTTACCACAGAATGGTCTTAGGATTGCTGTAGGAACCTTGTTTGGTAGAACCTCCCAGATCATACAAACATAAGTCATGGAGTTAGCTAGAATTTTATTTATAATAGAAATTCAAAATCTGGAAAACATTAAAAAAACCCTTAAAATCATTTGAAATTGCCCAAAATATTGTTTTGTACACTGTCATATGGTTCGTGACAAGAAAATACTAAGGTTTTGAGTGCGCTTCAGTGTGGATTGCTTAGTGTTCATAGAGAAGAGTACGAGTTTTGAGCATGGTGTTTACAACAAAAGTGATATTTGTAGCGTGTGTGAGGTTGGGAGTGTTTTCCCAATGTTTGCTGCTTGAAAACCACCTTCCACAGCTCTTGATATTGCTGAACAACTTCCTCCCCTAGCTGCAGCATTGCAGGTCATTTCCAAACTCTGAAATGCGGTTCATGTAGGATGATAAACCCTCACTCTGTTTTTGTTAGAAATTTTTAAGACATACTTTCTTTTGATGCTTCAGTCACTTTTATTCTGTTCTGATGTGCTTTATATCAGTCTTGACAAGGTGCATCCACCATATTTAGGCTTCTTGGAACTTATCTTTGACCATGTGTTGAGCAAGCAGGTGAAAGGCCAGCTTGGTGCTTTGGTTGGGCCATTTGATGGGCAGTCTGGAGGCATTTGTTGTTGCATCAAGGCCACTCAAATACATTCCCACACAATGGTATATTTCATTGGAAGAGCCAAGGGAGGTCTCATCAAATTTAGAGATGTCTATTGTTTACTCATAGAATGAATTCCAACATACACAAGGGGTAAACGAGAGTAACTTACAAAACATAACACTGTACTAGAATATAATGCATAAAATCATCACATTTGTCTTTATTGATCGAACATATGCCAGTACAAGTATAATATGAACAATCATAGCAACAGTGCCAATTGATTACAAGACTCCAAATACAAATAGTGCTCCGACGGTGGTTGAAGGACCAACCGTCGCGTCCCTTCATAACATTAGTTATTCCATCGGGAATTAATTCCCGAACCACTAACTAATACAACATGACAAGACAATTATATGAAATATTAAACTAAGTCTTATTTATTACCTACGATCGACTAAGTACACTTTCGGCCAGCTACATCATCCCCCCATAAAGTAGTTGTCTTCCAGACGATTGAAAATGAAAAACTGGGGTACAAAAAGGGAATTAAGAGGAGGGAGGGTGAGAGTGCGCCCCTGGATGTACGAACAAAGATGGAGTTGTAGTCGATTGCTGCTGAAGGTGCTGGAGTTTCTAGGTGGCCTCTTTTTGCCGCTCTTGTGCTAACTTCACCATTTTCACTACCTCGGCGAGTTTGGCTTGTGTAGCTGCCAATTCCTCTTTCGTACCCTCCAAGTCCTTGTCCTTCTCAGTCAACTAAATCTCCCTCACCTGCTAGATGTCATACTTCCTCTAGTTGAATATCCTTCTTAGCCAACTGCTTCTCCTTCTCATTCAACGCTTCATCCTTTGCTGCCGTCACCTGAGCCAGCTGCTCCTATGACTTGCGGATCTACTCTGCGAGCTTCGTACGACTCTGGATTGCCTACGCCAAAGCCTTGTCTTGCTCACCTTCAGTCACATCTATGAGGAGTGTCTATTGGCGCAATCGTAAATAGGCGTCTCGGTAGCATCGCTCCATACCATTCTTCGTCTTTATTGTCACTGCCACTCGGTTGCTCCCTTCGTTCCTTTGCCGCTTGCTTTTCTTTCGCTTTTTGAGCTTCCTTAGCTAGCTCCTTGGTGAGATACCCCCTCTTTATACCTTCATATGGGGCCAGGTACTTCTAGGGTCCTCCCATTTGTCGCCAAAGAGTGGGTGTTCCAAACATTGCATTCGTTTGATTCTTGTGCACTCGGGGTACTGCAATACCTTCAACTTTCTTATTGGCCAACCTTTCTTCAATGATCCTATCCTTGCCTGATTCTACCCAGTCTTCTTCTGCGACATACTCATGGCCGCCTAAGCCCCAGTCTTGTTCTCTGGTGGCTTCCTCCTTCTGCGTAGGCCAGTCCTCCTTGGTGGCGTAACTGAGCATATTGATAGCTATTGTATCTTTCTTCTCCTTCCTCTCTTGGTATAGCTTCAACTTCGACTTGTTGATGGCTTCTGGCAGCAATGACCCGTCCAAATTTTCCAACCTTATAGAACCATTATCGCAAACCTCTCAGATTTTAAATGGTTTGAGCCACCAAACCTTGAACTTCCCCAACTTGATTTCGTTAAGGCCGTTATATTTTAAAACCAAGTGCCCTGGCCAAAAATTCATTCGCCGGAGATGTTTGTCATGCCAAAATTTTCTTCTCCTCTGCATGGTTTCTGTCACCCATTGTGCCATTACTCTCCGTTTGTCCAATTTGTTGAGTTGGTACAATCATTCCTTTAGACTCTCTGTGTCGCCCAGCTGGTTCTCGATAGCTATCCTTAGGCTTGGCACCAATGTACTCCATTGGCACCACCGCTCCTAACCTTACATTAACTGAAAAGGCGTGTGCCTAGTTGTCACCTTGTACGTCGTACGATATGCCCATAGGACAACCAGTAGTTTCTCTTCCCAATCTACTTCTTCTACACCGCATGACTTATGAATGATTGACACTAGCACCTTGTTCGTGGACTCCGCTTGGCCATTGGCTCGTGGGTAGTACGGGCTCGACAAGTTATGGAAGATTCGAAACTCTGTCGTCATCAACCGAATGACGTGGTTGACAAAGTGTCCCCCACGGTCATTGGTAATCTGTATTGGAATCCTGTACCGTGTTACTATTTGCTCATAAGTGAATCTCGCCGTACTCTATGCTGTGTTATCTGGCAATGCTCGAGCCTTTAGCCACTTTGTCAAATATTCTGTAGCAACCACTATATATCGACACCGGTGTAATTGACTTGCTTTCAGTGGCCTGATGAAGTCCAGTCCCTAGCGTTCGAACAACTCTTGAGGTTGGGATGGGTACAAAGGCATGAAGTCTCATTTCAAGGGTTTCCCTACCCTTGGCAGGCGTCGTATCCTAATACTCACTCTCGAGCATCCGTATGCATCGTTGGCACCATAGGCTCGCCAAAAGAATTTTCCTTGCTGCAGCATTCAGACCCATGTGATCTCTGGCTAGACCCTCATGTGCTTCTTTAAGTACACCTAGTATCTCCTCTATTACACATCTCCTGAGAATCTGGTTGGAGTCCATCTTATACAGCAACCCATTAATCAGCTGGAATGTTTTTCTCTTTAGTATGAGTTTCCTTCGTTCTGTTGGTGGCATCTCCTTCGAAAATGTCGATGTCGACAGGTACTCTCCAATCTTGTACCATGAAGGGAGTACTGCAAGTTGAAATAGGTGTGCGTCCGGGAAATCTTCGTTCACTCCACCTTCAGTAGGTTTGCCCATCCGAATCCTTGACAACTGGTCGGCGATCACATGGCTCTTCTCTAGACGTACGATAATGGTGAATGTGAATTCTTGGAGAAGTAACAGCCTGCTCACTCTCCCTTGTATTATTGGCTTGTTCACCAGGTACGTTAGAGCTTGATGGTCCACATAGAATGTGAATGGTGTCGCCAACAGGTAATGCCTGAATTTCTACATCGAGTACACCATCATGAGTGCTTCACGTTTGGTCGTACTATAGTTCTTCTCTTCTTTTGAAAGTAACCAACTCATAAAAAACACCGGGTGGTCCAACCCGTGTACTCCCACTTGAGCCAGTGTTGCTCCAATGGCAAAGTTGGAAGCATCCACGTGTACGTGGAACTCCTTGTTCCAGTCAAGGTACGCCAAAATAGGTGAACTAATTAGTTGATCCTTCAATTCATTGAGCGCCTTTTCTTGTTCCTCTACCCATATGAAAGGTTGTCCCTTCCTCGTTAGTAGATCGAGAGGGTAGGAAACTTGTGCGAAGTTCTTGATGAACCTTCAGTAGTACCCTACATGCCTGAGGAAGGACTTTATGCTAGTGACGTTCTTTGAGGCCTCCATTTGTACAATTACTCTTATTTTGTCTGGATCTGTTTTTAGTTTGGCTTTGCACACAATGTGTCTAAGTAGTTTCCCCTGCGGCACCATGAATCTGCAATTCTTGGGATTTAGTGCAAGGCGGGTTGCTTTGCACCTCTCCATGCATTCTCCGAGAGCCTTCAAATGTTTCTCCTTGTCACTGTAGATCGACCAGTTGTTGAGGAATGCTTTGAAGTTGCCCACTGACATTTTGTTGTAGATGTGTAATATTATTCTTTGGAATGTGGCCAGCGCGTTACACAACCCAAATGGCATTTAGTTGTACGCATACACCCTGTCCTCGACCACAAAGGTTGTCTTCAGCTTGTCTTCTTCGGCGATGCTAATTTGGTTGTAACCAGAGAACCCATCCATGAATGAGTACATCTCGTGCCCGACGACCTCTTCCAAAATTGTGTCAGTGAAGGGGATTGGAAATGGGTCTTTAATAGTCAGTGCGTTCAAACACTAAAAGTCGACACATATCCGGATCTGCTCAGATTCCTTCTTTAGAGAAATGATGATCGGTGACACCCAGTTGTCGACTTCTACTTTGAAAATAATGCCTGCTTCCAGTATCTTCTCAAATTCATCTTGTATTTTGGTGGTGTAATTTTTGTTCATCCTATAGGGTCTCTTTCTTACGGGTTGGGCTCTTGGTACGAGAGGGATCCTATGTACACACAACTCCGATAGTATGCCCTTCAGATCCTTGTACGTCCAGGCAAAGGCATCTTTATATTCAATGAAGATTTTAAATGCCGCCGCCTTTAGTACAGGGTCCCAGTCACCATCGACAAGGATCACCTTAGGCTCTTCTTCTTCATTGAGGTTTACTTTCTTCAATTTCGGCTCCTTGTACTTGATCAGTTTGTCTCTTTCAAACTTATGAGCTAGCGTCTCATCCAGTTCTGCCACGCCTTCCTTATACTTGCCGTATTCTGGCGGAAATGTTTGATTGGTGGAGCCCTTGTCTTCTTCCTCTCCCCCCTCTCTAATTTGTAACATGTTGCATTCTAGATGAAAGACTTTGTAATCCTCCATTTTCCAGTGAAATAACCCGTTCAATGAACTGATCTCGTCCTTCGAGCAACTTCCAAGTTCAAGTACACCCTCGGTGTTCAATTCCATCATCTTCCTTTCTTCATCAACATTCGACCCTCCGTCCGATTCTGATCCGGAGGAAGCCAGTTCTTCATTCACAGCTTGGTTCTTCAAATCAATGATGTACTTCTTCCTGTGGCTCTCGATTGAGAGTGTGTTCCTCTTCCAATTATGGTTTGCCTTGGCAGCAATCAACCATCCTCGTCCCAACAATGTGTCGTATGCCTTCTTCTATAGTGGGATGACGATGAAGTTCAATAGGAATTGTTGTGTGCTGATCAAGACTTTCTACGCCATTAAGGTATCGAGAGGTTTGATGCCATGCTGGTTTGCACCTACCAGGTGGAATGTCGGGGGCTGGAGGGTTGGCTTTCCCAAGCACTTCCATGTCTCCTCTGGTAGTACGTTCACCCCAGAGCCTCCGTTGACGATGGTGTTCGAGAGTTTCCTCCCCATGATTTCCATCTGTACAACGACCGACTTCCTCCAGACGTTTACTACAAGTAGCATTGGGTCCATGGCCTCTCCTGCCAGTTCCATCGTACTCTCGGTCGGACCCCCTTGAAGGTTGTCTTCGATGACGTTTGTGAGTGCTACTCTTAGTTGGGGCATTGTTTGCAGAAGGTCTGTTACCTTAATTGGTACCGTTGTGTAAAGCACCTGTCGTATGATATTTTTCTCAGATTTTGACTACAACGACGTACTAGTCGCCTTGAAGGTTCTTCATTCTTTTTCCATTGCCTCTTCCACTTCTGCCCTGGCTTCTTGGAGTCTTTCTTTCTCTGTACGAGGGTCTAGATAAGTGGCCTTCTTTGCCGCGCCCTTGTAATCGCTAGGACCTCCTCGTCGGCCACCTCTAGCATATTGATGTCTTTTTGCTTTAGGCAGTCGGTGTCTTCGTGATCGCTAGGACCACACCATTTGCATAGCCTTCCACCGGCACCTTGATTGCTTTGGCACTCCCTAGCAAAGTGACCCCATTCGTTACACTTTCGACATTGGATCATGGGTTTACCTTTGTTGTCATACTAGATTTTGCTTCTTGGCATACTGTTATTACTTCTTTGATTATTGCGGTAGCTACCAGGGGATGCATGTGGTAGCTACCAGGGGATGCATCGTTGTTTTGAGGCTTCGACAGTGTGGTCAAAGGTGTCGATTGTTCCCCTTGTGCGAAGAACACTTGTGAACTCCTTGTTTTTAGGTTGTATGGGCACTCCTTGATGGAGTTTCCCATAACTTGGCAGATGCCACAAAACATTTTCTTCGGAAAGTTTGCCTTTGTGTGACCTGTTTTGCATTCAATATACCACAATTCAGTCGCCTCCTTCGACCCTTCTTTGTTGGCTTTAGTTCCTTCATCATTCTCAGCATATCTCAATGGAGAGCTTGTACGGTTTTTGATTTGTCATCACTCTCCCTTGTACTTTCGTCGTCATCTTTCTTTTTCCCTCACGAGGATGTCTTGTTTTCACTCTCGATATTCATCGCACGGTTATATGCTTTAGTGTACGAGGATGGAGGTACCACCTTCATTTTCTTTTGGAGGGAGGGAAATAGTCCTGCAATGAACCACCTCTTCTTCAGACCGTCCATTGGCTGTGTCTCCAGTTTCCCTAGCAACTCCTTGAGTCTATGATTGTATGCTCGTATGTTTTCATTCTTCCCCTACTTTGTGTTATAGATTTTCGCTACAATTTCATTGTAGTCTCTCAAGAGTTTAAACTCCTGCTAGAACGCTCTCTTCAGTGTTCGCCATGATACTTTGTGGGTTGCATCTAGTTCGCTAAACCAATTGATTGCTACTCCTCTCAATGTTGTTGGGAATGCTCTCAGCTAATAGTCCACATCGTCCTAGCCGTTGGCTACCCAAATGGTCTCGCATGTCTTGCAATGCTGTACTAGATCTTCTGACCCGTCCCCCATGAACTTCGGTAGCTTCTACCCCTCAGCTAGCGGAGTCACCATCCTTCCCCGATGCCCTCCTTGTGTATTAGACCTGATTGGATTGGTTCTCTCGCAACGTTCTGGTGCATCACTTGCACTCTCGGCCATGTACGAGTCTCTCCCACATCTTCTGTCAGCATCCTCAACAGGCCTCTACCACCTCTTCTTTAGACCGTCCGTTGGCTGTGTCTCCAATTTCCCCAACAACTCCTTGAGTCTATGATTGTAGGCTCATATGTTTTCATTCTTCCCCTGCTTTGTGTTGTAGATTTTCGCTACAATTTCATTGTCGTCTCTCAAGAGTTTAAACTCCTTGAATGCTCTCTTCAGTGTTCGCCATGATACTTTATGGGTTGCATCCAGTTCGCTAAACCAATCGATTGGTAATCCTCTTAGTGTTGTTGGGAACGCTCTCAACCAATAGTCGACATCGTCCTGGCCGTTGGTTACCCAAATGGTCTTGCACGTCTTGTAGTGCTATACTAGATCTTTTGACCCGTCCCCTGTGAACTTTGACAGCTTCTGTCTCTCAGCCGGTGGAGTCACCATCCTTCCTCGATGCCCTCCTTGTGTATTAGACTTGATTGGACTGGTTCTCCCACAACGTTCTGGTGCATCACTTGCACTCTTGGCCACGCACGAGTCTCTCCCATGCCTTCTATTAGCGTTCTTGACACCTCGACTCTCTTGGGGTTCGTTTCGGTACTCCCTCTGCCCTGGGGTCTTAGGCTCAAATCTTCTAGTCCTCAGCCCTTCGTCGTCGTCTGATATGGACAACTCTCGAATGTGTCGGATACTACTGTTGAGCTCTTCACTTAATTCATTTTCATTGTCATAAATTTTGTATTTTTCTTCGTACGGTGTACTAAATGGTCCTTCGTCCCTTTCCTTGACCGGACTTTGGTGTGCTCTTATGATAGATCAGTCTATTCCATCCAGGTTCTAGTGTGCTCTTGTAATGGATTTATTTATTTCAGTTATATCTTCATGGATTTCTTTGTCAAGTTCCTTTAGCCTTCGTCGTCTATTTTCTTGCTCTTGTAGCCTAAGTGATTGCCGAACCTTCTCTTCTTGAGTTTCTTGCTTGATTGGTACATGGTTCTTATCTTTATTAGGTTTTGCGGGCATTAAAGGTTGGTTGTGTGATCATTGGTTGCCGAGAGTATGTCTTCGGCTGGTATCTCGTTCTTCCTCTTCCTGCTTGGTTCCCTCCTCGTATCGCTGCAGTATCTATTGCCTTCGGCGTTCATGGTCGCTCTTCGCCCGAAGATCCTGCAAGATGATGAAGTGGGGGGCCAATAGTCTTGGTAGACGGTTGAGGAGATGGTCAACCTTGTCATTCACTTGCAGTTTGTCCCAAATGATTGCTTGAGGAATCTCTTGCCTGAGAGCTTCCCTCCGTACATGATCACTTAATGATATATCCCACATGTTCACCAAATCTTGTGTCAAATCATCTTCCCGTTCTTTGTTTTCTTGCCCAGGCTCTTCCACCGGTCCACCCATTACGACGTCATCTTGCTATTGGGCGACTTCCTAAGTACGCTTAGGCAACGGTGCCAAATGTTTACTCACAAAATGAATTCCAACATACACAAGGAGTAAATGAGAGTAACTTACATAACATAACACTGTACTAGAATATAATGCATAAAATTATCACATTTGTCTTTATTGATTGAACATATGCTAGTACAAGTATAATATTAACAATCATAGCAACAGTGCCAATTGATTAAAGACTCCAAATACAAATAGTGCGCCGGCGGTGGTTGAAGGACCAATCGTTGCGTCCCTTCGTAACATTAATTACTCCATCGGGAACTAATTCCCGAACCACTAACTAATACGACAACATGACAAGACAATTATATGAAATATTAAACTAACTAAGTCTTATTTATTACCTACGGCCGACTAAGTACACTTTCGGCCAGCTACATCTATTATAGAGTATGAACTTAAATTTTCTCGATATAACTTCCACAGCTTCTAAAGTTGGTGAACTTAAAGTATTAGATGCGACTTAGTCATTAGAATATCTTTTATTAAATAATATTCAATTATGTGATTGAACAATCAATAGTCAGAAGAGGATAGTGGGGGAGGGGCTGGAGTCAGCAGCAATAGTTTTAGATGTGACTTGGTCATTAGAATATCTTATATTAAAAAATATTCAATTATGTGATGACATACAGTAGTATAAAAGACATCATATATAAGTCAATAGACTAAGACTTATGGACATATTATAAACCAAAGACTTCATCTCCAAGTTATGGAAAGTGTATAGATTAATTGATCGATGTACAAGTTACTAGAGAGGAGAAAAAGTGCCTTAGGTGTATAAATGTTTGTTTGGATAGGACTACACACTCAAATAGACTCCACTATCGCATTCATGTCCTGATATCAAATGTTTATGAAAACATTTAAACTTTAATTTAATTAAATAATAATGTAATAAACTAAGAAGTAGTTTAGCACCATAACAAAGGAAGATATTTATATTCTTCAAACTTAATTGAATTTGTTGCTGATTTTTTATCATTGATGATTTTGTTTTGAATTTTTTATTTTTTATCCTTGTCAAACTTGATACACTGTAGGCCATGTTGGAAGTAGGATAAGGCATAAAATGAAAATGAACACAGAATAAAGAAGCAAAAGTAAAGAAAACAAAAACAAGTGAAAAGCAAAACTGCAAATGAAGAAAACAAAGCAAGGGAAACCAAACAACAAATGAAAGAAAAAAACAAAACTGAAGAGGAGCTGTAATGTCCCCATTTTGCGAGCATCAGAGTTCGTAAGGATTAGCCTATCATTTGACCCTTGTAGGCTGACAAATGTGATGAGAGGGTCTTCCTTGGCAGTTATCCAGAGTTTCAGGACCTTACTCCTCCAATTGATTCAGGTTTGGGCCTTTGCAGGGACTCACAGAGTGATATTCAGGCACTTACTATTATTAGTAAGTCAAGCCGACAGGGGTTACTATTTTTGGCAGGGCACCTGGCTCAGTTGGCAATCTTAGTTTCGACCCAGTTTGACAATTTGATGAGAAAATGGTGAATAAGGGAGCATTTAATAATAATTTAATAATTATTATTATGACTTTATATTATAAAGTCACTTTAAGTGAAATATTAAAATATTAATTATGGCGAATTATAAAGTATTTAATACTTTATAATAGTGGAGTAAAATTAATATTAAATGAGTATTTATTACTCATTTAAAAAGACGCCATTTATTAATAAAATTGCCTAAGTTCAAAAGAGGCGAATTTTATATTATTAAATACATTTAAACTGCTTTTTTTGAAAGGGGTCGAATTTTTGAGAGAGGTATTTATTTCTCAAAGACAAAATAGAACTCATTATTGATTTATTATTCAAATTTTGTCTTTTCTCTCTGAGAACATTTGGAGTTGGAGAAACAAGGGTTTCTACAATTAGGTTTTGGAGAACGTCAACTCTTCAGAATCAGACATACTGAGGCTGTGAAATACCAGTTGAAGATTGTCAGTTGAGTGGCTTCACACAGGAGTCATTATAGAGCATATTTGAGAAGTTTTATTCAAGTTTCTTGAGCAGTTTGAAAGGGTTTGTTGGCTGCTACAGTACCCGCTACAGTGCATGTGAATAGTAACGCTACAGTACGCGTGAACAGTGTCGTGCTACAATACCACGTGAACAGTACCGTGCTACAGTGATCCGCTACAGTGGCATTCAAGTTTGGAGGGTTTATGGTTGCTAATCTTTCGTTTCCTGGGCATCTAAACTGTTGGGCATTTCTTTACCAGGTTTGAGTAATTAGAATACATGCTTGTTTCTTGTTGTATCAGTTCTTATGCAATGCACAGAAAACCTTTGTATTTCTGAGTATTATAGTTGGAAAACCTTTGTATTCTGGCTGCCAGTTAATCACAGAAAAGTGTGAATCAGTCTGAAACTTTGTGCTACTGTTATCACATTCCGGAGTGCTTAGAAATGTCTTTCTAATTGCTGTTAGTACTCAGAAAATGTTTTGAATCAGTCCCAGAATTGTTTGTAGACAAAAATCAGTATTTATAAACTGCTGCGAAGGAACTGTATGCTGTTATATTGGTGAATCACCTTAGAATCTGAACTGAGCATTGTATTAAAAGCAGTGTTCCACGGGGACGCGTCCCCCCGGAAAAACCACCCGTTTCTGAGACGGGGAGACGCCTAGGAAACGTCCCTCCGCCGTCCCCCCGTTTCTCCGCCGTCCCCCCCGAAGTCCCCCCGTCCCCCCGAAGTCCCCTTCTGGGAGACTCCAGGGAAACTTCTGGGAGACTCTAGGGAAACTTTTGGGAGACTTCTAGAAGTCCCCTGCACCCAAGGAAACTCTAGGGAAACTTTTGGGAGACTCCAAGGAAAATCTGAGAGACTCGAAGGAAACTTCTAGGAGACTTCCAGAGGCATGAGGCCATTAGCCTGGAGCCATTACTATTAGCATTTACTATTTTGTACTCTGTTTTTGAAGTTTTGAAGTTTGAACATTGATGATACAGGGATAGTTGATTGTAATTATGATTCATGAATCATGATTATGAAACTCAAATTATGAAACATCTAGTTCTTATTGCATTTTCCAATGTCTGTATTTTCATTTTGATTTTCAATGTTCAGTGGTTCACTAGTTCAATGAAATGATATATCATTGCAATGTGTTATTGTGTTTAAACTATAAACTTTTAAGTTTTAAGTTTTGTTTTTATGTGTTAACTTTACTTATTCCTTAGGCTTCTACAGTTATATAATTATATTGTTATACATCTTTTTATAACTAATTTTTCAAGTACTATATGTATTTCCCACCACCCACCCCCCCCCCCCTCGCCAGTTTCCGTCCCTGTCCCCGAAACTCCGTGGAACATTGATTAAAAGTTGATTTTGTTACCAATATCGCCCAGAATTAAGTATTGTGGTTCCCTATGGGATGTAAGACAACTTTGGTACTGTAGATTTCTTTCAGAAGTAGTGATATGATAAATCAGTCCTAGATACATTTATCAAAGCTTGTAATCAGCTGGTAATGATTTTATGCATCATACAATAAAAGAGTTGGAGCTGCATATCAAGTAATTGTCTTTGGCTGTTGATGATAGTTTAAATCTGAGTCAGAATTTGATTATGCATGCCGATTGTTCGTAATAATGTCTATCAGCTGAAGCGTATATGTCATGCCATTTTGGCCATAGATCTTCATTGAAAGTTACCAAAAGATTGTTGCATTGCACCCTCAGTTAGTTCGGACTTTGGCATATGTTATTAGCATTTCATTTCAGTTATTTGCACTTTACTAGGCAATATATCATTGAAGGTAAACTCTTTGAAAAAACCAAGAAAATATATAAGGCAGAAAACTTGGTGTTAGCAAGTGTCCACTTGGGGTGGTACATCTCAGGAGCATTCAATCTTTTTAGTGGTGTTGTCCATTGACTGTGAAACATTAATATGTTTCCGTCTAGGTCCTTTTGCAGGATTGTGTTATTGCCCAAGGCAATGGTGATAAAGACTGTATAGATTATTTTCCAATCATCTATTCTTGGTCACTTTGCATATTAGTACAGTTTATCTGTTCTTAAAATTTTTTCTGCTTTATGAGCCAATCAACTCATTCCTAAATTAGTCATTGCCATCCATTGTTTAAGTGTTAGCATTTATCTCAGGGGAAGAATGCTTGTGTCTCTGTTCTGATAGCTTTTCCGTTCTGTCTATGCAGGTTCAAATTTGATGCTATGCATGCTGTGACTGGTGCCTATGCAAAACCTATCTTTGTGGACAGACTTGGAGCAATTTCTGTAGGTTAAATTTTTTAGTTGGTAACTAAATATACAAGATAATATGTGTAATTTCGGTGGCAACTTTTGTAGTTATATCACTTGTGATCTTTTCAAAGTTAGGAAGGTTGTTTACAATTGAGCTGTTTGTTGCAGGACTCCATATGCAATGGAATTCCTTTACCAGATTTTGGAAATGAACACCCAGATCCTAACTTAACGTAAGTATGAGGCAATTTCTTTAAAGTTTAAAATTTGATAAAATTTGATAGATAGAGTAATAACTAATAAAATTCTTTATGTGACAAACAGATATGCCAAGGAGTTGGTAAATATTATGTATGGAGGGGATGCACCAGATTTTGGAGCTGCTAGTGATGGTAAGCATTGCCTTTCATATAGAATTCAGATAATCCATAGTATTTTGAATATTGTGGTAAATATTCAGGATTAAGGCTTTTGTCTTTTTCTAAAATAAATCTCTTTTGTTCCTCTAGTCATGATGTATTATATCATATGCAATTCTTTGAAAATTGGAGAGGTATATTTGCAAGATAGTCTTTGACCAGTAACATGGTACATTTATCAAATAAGTGATGAGAATCTTGGGGTATGCAATACATGCTTCTTTTAGTATTTAAATACTATAAACTATTTTTCATTGGAACCTGTAACAGGGCTAAATTTGTGGTGGATAACAAAAATTTTACAACACATTTTCAGACCATACTACATTATTTAAGAAATAAAAGAATCCTAGTTATGGGAAGTAACACACCATGGAAGAACCCTTCACATATAATAAATGAAATCACATCACCATTGTAAACTCATATCAATCAATGCCTAGTATAAGTTCTCAATAATCTACTAATGATTCTGGACAAGCTAAAATTTGATTGAAATATTTACCCATGCATCTCAAGATAAGAAGTTGCAAAGAGTGTAATATTATTGAAGTTGCAATACATGCTTCTTTTAATATCTAAATACTATTAATTTTTTTTCATTGGAACCTCCAACAGGGCTGATTTTGTGGTGGATAACAAAACCTTTAAATTCAACAAGTTGTGGACAACACATTTTCAGACCATGGTACTCAAGAAATAAAAGAATCCTAGTTACTGAAAGTAACCCAACGCGGAAGATCCCTTCACATATAATAAATGGAATCACATCCCCATTAGTAAACTTATTTCAATCAATGCCTAGTATAAGCTGCTCAATAATCCATTAATGTTTCTAGACAAGTTAAAATTTGATCGGAATAATTTACCTATGCATCTCAAGATAAGAAGTTGCAAAGAGTGTTATATTATTTCTGTAATTATTTATTGAAGTTTATTATGAGAGGCAATACCTTAATATAAAATCTATAAAAGGAGTTAGTATGTACTTAGAAAGTACATGATCTAGAGAAAGGAGTGACCTACTTATGGTGTGCATAGGAGATCTCTTAGTACCATTTTAGATATAATGGGATTCCAAGAATGTAAATATGTGAAAGGAAGTAGAGGTGTGGAATATGCTTTCTACACTAATCTATGAGAGGAGGCATGTGCAATAATTAAATAGATTATGTATTTAGCAGGAAATAAACACAAAAGTAATATACCATAACACAATGATTTACGTGGGGAAAACCCTTTAAGGAGAAAAACTCTACACTCCAAAGTAACTCAATGTATTATTTAGTAATTAATGGTTACAATATACTTGCAGAGTGTAAGCCTTTATAGGTTTTATCACCAATAGGCAATAAGAGATATGGAGCAATTTTGCTAGAATAACAATACCTAAAAACTCACTATATAATCTCCATCTCAAGCATCCAATAAGTAGGAGAAACAATATAGGAAACCATCAAATGGTAATTAGGAAACCATGAGCTGAAACCAACCGAAATGTGGTGTCCAAATCCCTAGTCAAAAGCCAATGCTCAAATCCCAAAATGAGTCCATAGCCTAAAAATAGCATATTCCTTACATTAATCATAAGTTTGTCATAATCCATTCATCAACTTGGGTGTTCCATTATCTCCATTCAAAGATGCCTTATGATGTGCCATAAGTTGGTCAACAAGCGTAACTCCCTATAAATCTCTTATGCATCATAAGTGCTTTTACATTTTTGATGTGGGAGGCCCAACTTTCTCGGAAGCCATAACTTTTGATTTGGGAAACTGATTGAGCTTTGTTTTTTGAAATTGAAGATATTGAAGACATCCATGTCATTGTAACTTGCTTGCTTTGGTTAAGGACCATTTTGACATTTTTTTGGCACCAAAATCAATCTCTAGAGCCTTGAACATTGTATTTTGTGTTCTATAGCCCCCTTTTTTTTTTTTTTGATTCTTAAAAGGATGCAAGATTAACACACCTTTCATAATAATATGCAAGATCATCGTATTCACCAAAGAAGCATTTAGAGCACCAAATCTCCTTATGTGTGAGCAAGTAGTTGCAGGATTTGGTATATGTGTATGCACTCATGTGCTAGTAACTATTTTGGCATGTAGGCATATAGATCAACAACTCATGCTATAAAACATAAACAAGGAAAAATGGATATCCCTGTGCTCTAGTTTGGCCATCCATCGACGGAAAGCATAACGGAAATGAAATAAGACATTCCTAAACACCGTAATGTCAACCAAATCCTTGTGCTTCTAGTGACATAAGGGTGGGAGATTACATAAATCCTACCACTACTCAAAGGGTTTTATCATAGTTGAAAGGTTTCTATTCTCATTTGCTAATGTACACCCTTGTCAATCAGATCAAACCCTTTGAGTAGTGGTAGGAGTTGTGTGATATCCCCCATCCCTATTTCACTATGAGACACATCGTTGGGGATTTTTCCTCTATAGTAACATTACTAGTATAATGACCTCTTGCAATATTCACATGTACTTAGACAACTGTAATGTCCCCATTCTTTCGCGAGCATCAGAGTTGGTGGATTAGCCTATTATGTCGATCCTCGTAGGCTAATGGTACTGGTTAGAGGGTCACCTGATTGGGCACTTGGTTGGTAAAATGCAGTGTTGGTATTCGGAGTATGGTGACGTGGTGAATTTGTGCATTTGGCGTGTTATTGGAGCTTAGAAATTATGATCTTCACCATTTATTTCACTTTTTCAGGCTTAGGGACCATGTGTCTATTGTTTAAAGGGGTCACTTTATATTTTTCAGTTACTATTCATTGATAAAGTGAAAAAAGAACATAACTTAAGTGAATAGTGCCATTTTAATGAATAGTGTTTTCAAAGTGAAATTATAAAAGAGCAAGAGAAAGTTCGACCTCTTCATGCATAGAGTTATTTTGTTGAATGAAACTTGGAAGTGTGGAGTTGTGGAAGAGAGAAACTAGGGTTTCTTGATTTCAGCAGTGGGGAAGCCTGGATTGGGCTTTGTTCTTCGAATTTTGGCTTCTTGATGGTGTGAAATACCACCCTAAAGTTGCTGGTCAGTTTCTTGTTGATCCATTTGGAGCTTTATTTTGCTGATTACAAGTTGTTGAAGTCATCCTTTGGAAAGGGGTTTGCTGCTAGAGTCTCCATTTGCCATCCAGAAGGAGTTGCTTGCATTTTTGAAGACTTTGGAGCTGTTTTTAAGCATCTACAGCCAGCCGCCTTGTTTGAGGGTTTATGACAGCAAAAAGAAAGAAAAACGCCTCTCTTTAGTGGCTGCTTTCACATCCAAAAGGGGCGCCCTTGCTACTGGAAGACTTCTAATCTGTTATTTGGTGGGAGAAGTTCGTAAGTTAGTTTGTATGAGCATTTTACTAGGGACGGGTACTGTAGCACGTCACTATTCATAGTGATGTTTGGCTGTAAGTTAAAGCAATTCATATGATGTATTTTGTTCAAACTTGATGCAAGTCGTCTATTCCATGTAAGCTCTTATATCATGAAGAATGTTTCTTGACTACCATTTGAGTCTTGTTCGAATTTTCATAAGTAGTTTGGTTTATTTTGAGTTTCTATTACATGCATATGCTTGTTAAATTCATGTGTATCATTGACATCAAACATCAAAACACGAAAAACACAAAAAGAAACAAACACCAAACACAAATCAGACCTTCAAGCACCGTGAAATCATCGCAGCCGAGTGACGGTTCATCACAACAACACTTTATCACTATGTAGCTTGGGGATGCGTCCTCGGCCAAATTAGGAGTGTCCCTAGTAGGAAATGTTTTGGGGATATTGTAACTAAGGAAATTTTATGGGTTAGCTTATAATCATGCATAAAACATAAAACCCTAGCTAACTATGAAGAACAATGGAGGAAAATGCCTAAAACAAGAACAATTATACCAAATAGTCCTCATAACCTCCATGAATCACCTCCATAGCCCTTCTCAACTTGTTGCAGATGTGATGTTGCCCTCAGATTTTGTGTGAGCAATCTAATGATATGACAATGACAAAGCAAATGTTGAAGGATTTGAAATGACTACATGCAATACTATGCTATCATGCAAATAATAAGCACCAAAACTATGCCAAGTGAAATGTAAATATGACTATGAGAAAGTGACAAGAATGCAAGATTGCCTAAGATTCAAAGAGTATGAGATCAAGTATGCAAAAGATGAAGTGCTAAGAAGTGCCAAAATGAGAGCAAAATTGGCATTTTATAGAAAATGTAATTTTGGACGGACGACCAAGATTAAAAGTTGATGAATGCCCTAAAATCAATGGTCAAGATTGCGTGTGACAACCCATAATTAGGGTTAGGGCAAAAATTTGAAATGAGCGGCCAAGATGCAATTTGAGAAAATCAAATCGACGGTTGAAAATAAATGTGACAGGAAGATAAAGATTTGAAAAATCAAATAATTTTGGAAATTACTTGATTTATAGAAGAGGATTACTATTTTTGAATTAAAATTAACTCAAAAATGTGGAGTTATGTGAAATAATTGATTTTGAATTATTTACTAGAAGAAGTGGAAGTTAGCAATGTGAGACCATTTTAATAACTAATTTTATTTAAAATGGAGGAAATTAAATGAGACAATTAAATAATTAATTATTTAATCATGGGACCAATAATTAAATAAATTATGGAAGACTTATTCAATTATGAAAAGACCTTTAGCATTAGAGACATTTAAATAAATAAATAAAGTTTATTTATTTGAATAATCAAGAGGGAATAATAGATTAATTAAATAAATTTAATTATTTATTTAATTAAAGAGGAGATTAGACATTAGTGACGTATTTAAACAAAACAAATGTAATTTACTAATTTGTTTATTTAAATAGTCAAGAAGAATAGAAGGTATGAATTAATTAAATAATTAAGAATTATTCAATTAATAGTTGAATTTGGATAAAAGGACATAATCAAATATTATGTTTTTAGAAGAAATATGGAGAAATTAAGAGTCACAGGCCTAGGTTAATTTTAGGTGTCTACATTTTGCCCCTCTTTGTCATAATGCTGCTTGTCGCATTGTGACAAAGAAAATAAGTCAAAAATTTGCCCTAGTGAAGAATATGATGAGGAAGAATGACAAGGAGGTAGTGGTATGCCCCCTCGAGAGGACAAATGGGTTCTAAGAACACAAGTGTGCTCTCCAAATGGATGAGAAGACTAGAAGACAAAGGGACAAAGAAATGTTAGTGCGAAAGATATAAATGACGAAGATGCAGACTAGATGAAAGGTTAGAGGGGAAACGAAGAAGGGTGGGACGGGAAAGAAACCTTCAACATTTTCCAAAGAACTAATAGACGTTGCTCAAATCATCATTGGGCAGTAAAAATGACACAAATGGACAACAAACATCATGGTATGACATAGACCAAAGTGTGCAAGGTCATCCACTTGCAAAACAGACAGTCGCAGACAAGGAATGTCCTAATTCATACTAAGGGCCAAGTTGCCCCAGTCTTTTTGTCAAAACAATCTACAGACAACAGTCAAAGAAAAATAAAATAGGTCATGAGACTTTATTGCACCTCTAAATCCTTCATGGGATATCCTCAAGGTAGCTAGTAACATGACCAAAAAACAAGTCAATAAAAAGATAAGACAAAATAGACAAACTAGTCAAAAGATAAGACAAAATAGACCAGAAAGATTAACAGCCATTTAATTGCGATTGCCAATGTTTGTCAACAGTTGATTGCTTGATGGTTTGACAGGTTGACATTTTTGACGTTTGGACGGTTTGACAGGGCCTATTACCAGGAAGGACACATCCTGAAAAAAGCAAATGACATTTTGACGAGGTACAAGTCCAAGAAGGACACATCTTGGAGAGGACCAAAGAGTGACGAGATTGACATTGTTTTGGCAATTTGACTAATGTGACTGTATGACTAATTGAACTATGTTGTCTAATTTGGACTTAATGACTGATTGGACTATGTTGTCTATTAGTTTGCGATTTGGACGTTGACGATTCGAATGACTGTCTTTTGTCTGCATGCGACTATGTCTGACTTATTTGACCGACGTGACGATTGCTAAAGGACTGAATCATGATTTTATTCGACAAATCTAAAAGGACTAACCTAATGTCTCGAGGGCACATCGACAGATGGCCCTGCCTACGTCCAGTCACAGAGGCAACGTAGTTTGACAATGACAAAATACTAACTTGATTGACTTAGATGGACTTGGACTCCATTTTTGAGATTTTTGAGTGTTATTTAGATATTTTTGAATTTTTGACATTTTGATTTTTTTTTGGGATTTTTGACATTTTATGATTTTTTTGGATTTTGACATTTTTATATTTTTTTAGATTTCGACATTTTTATGACTTTTTTGGATTTTGACATTTTTATGATTTTTTTTGGATTTTGACATTTTTATGACTTTTTTGGATTTTGACATTTTTATGACTTTTTTTGGATTTTGACATTTTTATGACATGTGAATGATGCCAAGGATAGACATGATTTTGCCGCTAGTCAAGCTGAATGCCAATTGACAGGTGATAATGGTGACGTTTGACGGGGGAAGTTGCATAGTAGGATTGGAATGGCTTCCATTCATTGCCGAATTAGATGATGGAGTATTCTTAGACTGTTGACAAGGGGAAAACTAAGATAGGCGATAGACATAAAAGGATGATAGGTGGCCTTGGTAAAAGATAGGAGACATGAGATTAGAGCAATTGGCATATGATCTTCAATGACTGTGTCGCATAGGGATAATGAGGCTATGACGACAATGACATGATGTTTCATGAATAGTATATGACCAAAGGATGGACATGTCAAGAGTTGTCCCAAAGTTATGTTTGTACCCAAGTCCTTATCAAGATCAAAGTAGCGGTAAAATGACTGGAAATGATATGGCCTAAATGGATAGATGGAAATGTCGTAAGAAGGGCATGGGACGGGTATGGGAGATGAGATGACTTGCCCCCAAGTGCAATGGTCCATATAGATGATTTATTTTACACATGACACCTGTTTGCCAGGTTTTCATCATGGTACTTGTCCAGGGCGCTCGTTTGCCAGGTTTTCACCATTGGATGAAATTTTTCTTTTTACTATTTTCTTGATTTTTTAATTTTTTAATTTTATTTTTATATGGACGTGACGTCTTGGATGCTCACTAATTTTTTTGCAGCTGTTGACGGTGCCGATGTAGAGATTGGTGCCATGCAATGCCAATAATGACCTTTCTAAAGTAGTTGCCTTGTCAGGATCATAGTGCTTGCATATAACTGATTGATGTCATTGTGATCCTTTCTAATACTAGAGTTGGCCTTGTCAGAATACGCACATCGTGATAGAGTGCCATGAGAATCCTTGTGATAAAGAGTTGCTGCCATGATGCGACAGATTTGTGATGTGGGATGTTTGGACTTTAAGCGAGATGTAGGATTATGACAGATGATGGTAGATGTGGAAGGGTTGTTTGGATGTTTGGAGGAATCACTTTTTATTTTCCAAACTTGGGACGGTGGGTGACAGAGTTTGGAATTTTGATTGGGATAGTGTTTGGAACCAACACTTTTAGATGCCTTGCTTGATGACCATTTTGAATGAGGTGGGCATTTATTATATGTGGGAGTCCTCTTTTCTTGTGGCTCCACATTTTGATTTGACTTTTGGATTTGACGTATTTTCTTTGCTTGA
The DNA here is from genome assembly GCA_007258455.2 of Sequoia sempervirens. Classification (NCBI taxonomy): domain Eukaryota; kingdom Viridiplantae; phylum Streptophyta; class Pinopsida; order Cupressales; family Cupressaceae; genus Sequoia; species Sequoia sempervirens. The sequence goes on along the minus strand of VDFB02281492.1, from coordinate 148,845,713 downwards.
TTGATTTTTTTTTGGGATCCATTTTAATTTCATTTGTCCACTTGGATTTTTGTTTGATTCAATGGCCTTTGACATTTGATTTTGAACTTTTGACTTGTAAGATTTTGTTTTTGTTGGTTCCAAATGGAAGGTTTAGGACATTGGGAATGACGGTTTATGGTATGGATGGAAGGAGTGTTGGCAACAATCTTATGACAAGGATTACTCATGGCCCCTATTTTGATGCTTGTATTAGATAAAGTTGCCCCCAATATCGAGGAGGTACCACTAACATCATTAGATTTTCTGACTAAGGAATAGCCAAGACCTTGATGTCTATAATTTTCCTGAAGCTGTATTGGTTCGTGGATGCCTTGCTCGTGTATGCCTAGTCTTTTTCCTTGATATTGCATGCTCTAACAGATTTTGTTTGCGATGGGGTATTTATTGTTTTTAAAGCAAGATGCTAACCCATCCTTGTCTATGTGAACGTTGTTACTTGGAATATTCTTGTCTGCAAGAAACATTGCTTTGATGAAGATAGATGACCCTAAGTGATAAAGTGTCTTAGCTTCATTGTCATGCTGGGTGTCTTTCTGATTGGTATCTTTGGTCTGATCTTGTGACGTGTCAGGTTTAGATGATTCTATTGGTGCTTCCAAGTCAATGTCAAAACCGTCTTTATGGTCAGTGTCATAGAGTCCAGTAAATTCAGCTATAGCTTGATCATTTGCAAAGATGTCTAGAGTAGAAGACTTGTTCTGAAGGAATATCATCTATGTATCCCATGGAGGCAAGTGTCTCATTTTGGAAAGTGTCAATAGTCGGGGCTTGAATAGGGTTGTCAAGTGTTTGGTCATGTATGGCGTAAAGATCAAGGAGTGGATCGTTTTGGACGTCTTGGTCAATGGTAGTGTCTTGGTCAAAGATGGGGTTGTCTTGGACGATATGATTGGGATTTGAATCTTTGTCAAGGGTAGGTGTATTTTGGATGCCATTGTTATTTAGAACTTCTTGGATGGACTTAAAGATAGGGTCATGAGATGGACTACCTTGTTCTTGACGTTTTGACAATGTATCCTCAAGTTTATTAAATGGGATTTGACTTTGGATGATGATAGAATTTTCATGACTAAATGTGGCTTGTGAGGGATTGACTTGGAAAGGATTAATGGATGAAGGACTAGGATAAGACATGGGGACTTGGAGGGGATTGGTGGACGAAGGACTAGGATAGGACATGGGGACTGGGACTGAACTAGTTGGTGAAGGACTAGGATATGACATGGAGACTTGGAATGGACTAGTATAAGGTTGACTAAGATAGGACGTGGAGACTTGGACGGGATCGGTATGGTATGATGTGGAGACTTGACATGAGTTAGTAGATGGTTGATAAGACATGTAGACTTGGACAGGATTGATAGGTGAAGGACTAGAATATGGCGTGGAGACTTGGAATCGACTAGTGAACAGTTGGTTTCCCTTGTCAAGGTTAGGATAAGGGTGATAAGTGGATGTTTGTTGGAAATAAATGGCAGGATTTGTGTTAAGAGACATTTGAAGTTGAGGGTTGATGGATGGAGGACTTGGACTGATGGATTGTTGGTAAGGACATTGATTTTTGGTTTGGAAGAATTGTCTTTTGAAGTCTAAGGTTTGTTGGTATTGATGATTACAGGGCAATTCGTATTCAACTTGACTAGCAATAAAATCAAGGTCAATAAAAGACATGGTAATGAAGTCTAAAGAATGACAATGCCAATGTATGACTCAAGCCTAAAGGTATGCAACCTAAGTTTTGCTGATTTTGGACAAAGACCACTAAGGAAAAGGTGACTAAAAACAAATTGAAAATGCTTGGTTTCAGACTTGGACAGTGATAGTGATTTTTTTGATTGTCTGGAAAATGCATCGTTTCAGGTGTCAATTGCATTGTAGTATGTCAGATGTGTCGTTTAAAGTATCAATTGCGTCTCAGACATGCAAATGCGGTGCAACAGTATGACAGTGTTCTCGGGTCTTGACAGTGATTTTCTGATGGCAAGTAGATGTGTCTCGGGAGGTAGCTAAAGCGTTGCAGGAGGTCAATTGTGTCACAGGTTGAGCAGATGCGTCGTTTTAGGCAACGAATGCGGCTCAGAATTTCAATTGCATCATTATAGGAGGTAGCAAATGCGTTGCAAGTTTGGACAAAGTTTGGTTTGATTGGACATGTGGTTCAACACAGGCAGATGCGTTTTTCTGTTTGCCAAATGCGGTGCAGCAGGTTAGATGTAACGTTTGAGATAGCAAATGTGGTGTAGCAAGTCAGATGCGGCATTTGAGATAGCAAATGCGGTTTGCCAGTGCGATTGCGGTGCAGAAAGTAGCAAATGCGGTCCAGAATGTCAAATGCGTTGCAGCAGAATAAGTCAAGTTTGTTTGCAATTTTGACCGAAATTTTAAAGTTGTCTCTAGTTGAATGTTTGTTTCTAGATTTGTGAAATGGTGTTTGTTTGTTTGAATGTTTGAGAAAACACTTGAAAAACACTATATTTTGTCTTTGATCAAGCACAATGAAGACAAGCACAATCCTAGGTTAGGCAAGGACAATATTTGCTAGATTCCACGTAGGTTTCCCCAACCACACTTATTCTTAGCGTGTGAATCCAGAAGCTTGGCCGCACGGGCTCCCCCTTACAGTGCACTCACTTCTTAGGCCAATCAAACTTCCAACCCCCATGAAACTCCCATGGCAGATTGATCACCTCTACTAAGAACTGCAAGAATGTGGATGCCTTTGCAACGACCGTTGCTACACTAACAAATAGAAGGATTTTGGCTACTACACAAAGGTGTTTAGTTCAGGACCCCCGTTTGGGTGGCCACACATGGGGCAAAGATTAAGCTCCATTAAATGAGGAATTCCACCCTAAAAAGGTTACGCTCAACAAGGTTTTGGGGAATTCTACTTTGTCTGTATGACACATCCGCACTCATAATCTTAAGTTTTCCATTATGATTCACATTTATATACCGGTCGGGGGTAGCTCGGCCAAAGAGCTTCGTTGCTGGTTTGAGTCGCCTTGGGGTGAGTACTTTTTCCCACCAAGGAAGGCCCAAGTCCTAGAGTGAATAACCGTTTTTCTTGCACATAGGATCGCACAAGTGCACAAGGGGAGATGATACTTTGATTATTGAATCGGGGTGACACAAAAAGTAGATGGGTTTGGTTTTTTGATCACCTAGTTTGCATAAGGTGAGAGCATAATCACCTACCACCTTCAAGCACAATCAAACAAAGTTCTTTAACCCCCTAATTAAATCTAAGTGAGACAAGACAGTTGTTCTTTTTAAGCACCAATTGAAAAATGTGATCTAATAAAATGAATACACTCAGTTTCAAATCACATTCCTTTGACCATGTCCTGCACCAAACTAGTTAGTAGTTTTGATTTCAAATCTTCATCAAACGTGTGTTTATGTTTACAGCTTTTCAAATCTTTGACATGCAAACCTGCAAAATAGAAAATCAACGATTAGCCCCTGAGACAACAATTAAACTATGAAAGAAAAATACATTAAATTAAGAAACTTAATCTAGATTAAAAACTAATCTAAAATTAAAAGCTAATCTAAATTAAAATTTAATCTAAAATTAAAAGTTAATCTAAATTAAAAGTTAATCTAAATTAAAGGTAAATCTAAATTAAAATTTAATCTAAAGTAAGAACTAATCTAAATTAGAATTAATCTAAGTTAAATTAAATTAAATCTAAGCTAAATCAATTCTAAATGAAACTAAATCTCCATTCTAAATTAAGTCTAAATTAGAAACTAAATGTAAGTTAAAAAGCTAAATCTAAATTAGAAACTTAAGTCAATCAAATTAGGAACTTGAATCTAAATTAAATTAGAAACTAAAAATCTAAACTAAATTAGAAGTTAAAATCTAAACTAAATTAAGAATAAAAAAAAATCTAAACTAAATTAGAAATTAAATATCTAAACTAAAGTAGAAGTTTAAATCTAAACTAAATTAGAAATTTAAATCTAAAAGCTAAATTTAAAATCTAAATTTAAAGAAAAATCTTAAATCTAAATTAAGAATAAAGGCCAAATCTAAATTAAAAATCTAATTTAAATCTTATTTAAAAATCTATCTAAATTAAAATCTAATTTAAATATAAATTACTTGATTTATAGAAGAGAATTACTATTTTTGAATTAAAATTAACTAAAAAATGTGGAGTTATGTGACAGTAAATAATTGATTTTGAATTATTTACTAAAAGAAGTGGAAGTTAGCAATGTGAGACCATTTTAATAACTAATTTTATTTAAAATGGAGGAAATTAAATGAGACAATTAAATAATTAATTCTAATTATTTAATCATGGAAGAAGTGGACCAATAATTAAATAAATTATGGAAGACTTATTTAATTATGAAAAGACCTTTAGCATTAGAGACGTATTTAAATAAATAAATAATCAAGAGGGAATAATGGATTAATTAAATAAATTTAATTATTTATTTAATTAAAGAGGAGATTATTTATTTATTTATTTGAATAAAGTTTATTTATTTAAATAATCAAGAGGGGAAATGACCATTCGAGTCATGATATTCATGAAAAAGGGGACACTGCTGCGAATGGAGCTGCCGGGCGCGCGAGCTGCTGCGCGGCTTGCATGAGTGTCTTCCCCTTTGTGCATGCTGCCTCTTCCTTGTTCTGTTGCCTTTTGTGCTATCGATCTGCTGTGGGGTGGGTTTTTTGTCTGCTTTGGGGGTCAGGTTTTGACTGTGGGCTTCTTCGGACTGGTGTGCGGGTTGCGCTGGCGGGGTGAAACTTTTATGTTTGCTCTCTTTTCTCTTGGTGCTGCTGCTAACGGTCGCTGCTGGTACTGATTCAACTGGGTTGTTGATCAGCTTGTTTGGATTTGGCCTTGGCTGGCTGAGTGGTGAGGGTGTGTGGTTTTATTCAGCCTGGTAAGGTCTTGGATTTTTCTTTTGCATGGCTTCGGGGGAGTCATCGAGGGTCGAATCCCCTCTAGATTTTAGAGCTGCATTTGGAGCTTCTTCTCCAACACGGTCTCCAAGGGTTTTTAATAATAGCTTGTTTTCAAACGATCCAAGTAATGGTGGATTCGTTCCGGTTGGTGGTTCTCGTATACCGAAGACAAATGGCTGCCTGGAACGCTCCAAAGATAGGCCGGTGTTGGTTATTCAACCTGAATCGATTGCAGAGGACATCGAGTATTTTTCGAAACATGCTTTCCTCTGCAAATTTTTGGGAATGAGGGTCTCGCTCCAATTTCTGGATTCGTGGGCTCATTGTACTTGGTCTCCAGAGGGAGAAATGGAAATAATGTTGTTAGCAAATAGCTATTTCGTGGTGACATTTAATTGCATGGCGGATCACAATAGAGTGTTTGAAGGGGGGCCTTATTTTCACAACCAGGTTGGTCTATTCATCAAACCCTGGCATGCTGGTTTTGATCCTTCAGAGGAGCTTCCGAATCGAGTGCCAGTGTGGGTTCTTTTCCCTAGATTTCCAGTGGAATTTTGGCGCAATGACATTTTGCATCGACTTGCTTCGGTACTGGGAAAACCGGTGGGTCCTTATCAGCAAACTCAGGATAGGAAGGTTATGACTTTTGCCCGTATTTGTGTTGAAATGGATTTAAATAACCCTCTTCCAGATTCTTTGGAAATTCGTGCGGGCTCATGCTCTTGGGTGCAACAACTTGACTATGAAATGTTGCCCTTCCGCTGTCGTCTGTGTCGTGAATATGGCCATTTACAGAGAAGATGCCCGAAGTCTAAACCTTCTGGGACTCAGGCGGCTCAGCCTCCACGCAATCCTCCTAAGGTTGACAAGGGCAAGGATCCCGTCCCTGGTGAGCCTGTGGGTGCGGAGGGTTTTATTTCTGCTAAGGTTCGTAATAGGAATCGAGTTCAAAAGAGGACTTTTAAGGAGCAACAGGCAGGAGATTCTTTTAACAGGTTTGAGGTGCTAGATGATCTTGGTCAACAGGAGGCGAATCTAGGAATGTTGTTTTTGGATCAAGGTGGTTTAGATAGGGTTCAGGAAGGAATTATCCCAGAGTACAACCAATCTTCTCAAGAGACTGGGGCTATGCAATTGGAGCCGGATATGAGTTTGGTGGTTCATGGAGGGTCTGAGCCTATTGTGGATACAAAGATGGGGGAGGGAGAGATTTCCACTCCATTGGAGAAAACGGGGGCAGGCTCGGTAAAAGGCAATAAGAAGTCTCCTTCGTTGGGAATTCTTTAGAAGGACCTAAAGAAAGGGGCTTCTAAGAAGTCCTCCAAAGTTGGGAGAAAGAAGGATTTGGAGAAAATAAAGTTGAGGGGGGAGTCTTTGGTGGAGTTTGGGTCTGTAAAGACCCTAGATTCCCATTTTTCTAACTCTCCAAAATGATTGTTCTTTCTTGGAATGTAAGGGGCTTGAACAGTGGCCCTCGACAAAAAGCTGTTTGTGAATTGCTGAGAACTCGTTCTCCTGATGTTCTTTTTTTTACAGGAGACTAAGCTAAATGTTGAAGGTATGATTGGGTTGTTGCCTAAGCTGTGGGCGAAGGGCAGTTGTCAGTGCATTGGGGCTCAAGGTAATGCAGGTTGGGTGGCTTGCCTGTGGAATCCAGTGAAGATTCGTCCTCTTTGGTGGGCGTCCTCGAAGTCTTCCATCTCTGTGGTTATCTCAAGTCTGGAGTTGGGGGAAACTATTCTTCTCTCAAACATCTATGCTCCTACTGATTTTCATGGTAAGCAATTATTGTGGTCTCATATTAGTTTTGTTCGGAGCCTGGCTCCTTTGTTCCCTTGGATTATTGCGGGTGATTTCAATGCTATTATTGATTTGGATGAGAAGAAGGGTGGTAATGCGAGATTGGAACCATTTGCTTTCCTCTTTCGTGATAGCATCTCTGCTTTGAATTTGATAGACATTAAGCCTTGGAATGGGCAGTTTACTTGGAACAATAGGAGATTGGGGGAGAGCTATATTGTCGAGAGACTTGATCGTTTCTTGGTGTCCTGCTTCTGGGTTGGTGGAGTGATGTTTTCTAGTTCTGAGATTTTGGATTGGAGGGGTTCTGACCACTGGCCTATTAAGTTTTCTGCTACCTCGGCGCAGGTGGCTCGGTCCCCATCTTTCAAGTTCCAGCTGATGTGGTTAAGAGACTCTTCTTTGCAGGTGCACATGGTTGAATGGTGGAGAAGGGGAAGACCTGCTTTTGGCATTGCTATGTATTCTTTTTCTAAACTGCTGCAATATGTAAAATATCAACTTAAAAGGTGGAATAGGCAGTGCTTTGGCAATATTTTTCATGCTAAGGGTGTTGCTCAAGCTGATTTGGATAGTATCACTTGGGAGATAAGGGATTTTGGTCTTACTGAGGATTTACTAAGGGAGGAGGCCCAGGCCCAGAAAGCTTTGGAAGAATGTGAACTGCGCGAGGAAATTTTTTGGAAACTGAAGGCTCGAGTTGAGTGGTTACAGGAGGGTGATAAAAACACTGCTTTCTTCTTTAATTCGTGAAAGCTAGGAGACATGGGAATTCTATGCCTATTCTGGTGAATGATAGGGGTGAGCATTTATCTTCTTTGTAGGATATGTCTAGAGAAGCTTCGCAGTTCTTTGCTTCTTTATTTCGTGAGGACTCTTAGGAGAGCTCGACAGAAGAGATCCAAGTTCTCTCTTGTATTCCCTCTTTGGTCTCTAGAGAAATGAATGAGCATCTTTTAAGTATTATCTCATTGGAGGAATTAGAGGCTATTGTTTTCTAGATGAAGAAAGGGAAAGCCCCGGGTCCTGATGGTTTTCCGGTTGAATTTTATCAAGAGTTTTGGGGTATCATCAAGTTGGACTTGTTGGAGGTGGTTCGTGAGTCTATGAGTAATAAGCAAATGTTGCGGGCGTTAAACTCTACATTTCTTGCTCTCATTCCCAAATGTGATGGGGCAGATCGTCTGAACCAATTTCGACCCATATCTCTATGTAATGTGGTGTATAAAATCATCTCCAAGCTGATTGCTAAGAGGCTGAAGCGATGGCTTGGAGGGCTTATATCTGAAGAACAAAGTGGTTTTGTGGAGGATCGTTAAATCCTGGATGGGGTGGTCATTGCTTCGGAGACCATTCACTCTATGGCATCCTTGAAAGAAAAGGCTATGTTCATCAAGTTGATATGGCGAAAGCTTATGATAGGGTAAGGTGGTCCTTTCTGCGGAAAATTCTTAGTGCTTTTGGTTTTGCTGAGGAGTGGATCTAGTGGGTTATGTGTGGTATTACCTCCACTTCATTCTTGGTTTTGATTAATGGGGAGCCTTCCTCTCTTTTTAGTGCTTCTAGGGGTCTTCGTCAAGGGGATCCCCTTTCTCCGTATTTATTCATTCTTCTTGCGGAAGGCCTGGGTAGACTGGTGAAATGTCATGTGGAGTTGGGTTATATCCAGGGATGGAGGTGGGGAAATGGTTTGCCTCCTCAGTCGCACCTACAATTTGTTGATGATACGGCCTTAATGGGTCTGGCCAAGATCAAAGAAGCTTCAAATTTGCGCAGGGTTTTGGACATCTACCTTGCCGCTTCTGGTCAAAGGATTAATGAAGACAAATCCTCCATCTTCTTCTTTAATACTCCGAAGACTATTCAACAAAGGATTGCTCATATTTTGAGGTTCCAAATTGGCTCTCTCCCTTTCACTTATCTTGGTATTCCTATCTCTGCTGGTAGACTTCCCAGGGATTCTTAGCAGATTATTCTGGACAAGTTCCATGCGAAGGTTAATCATTGGACTCATCGATGGTTATCTTTTGCTAGTCGGGTTCAACTGTTAAAGTTTGTGGTGCAGGCTCTTCCTATTTATAGATGTATGTTATAGGTGGCGCCTGTTGGTTTTGTGAAGGAATTGGACTCTCTGGCTAGGCAATTCCTATGGGTGGGTAGCTTGTCTTCATCCAAGTGGAGCCTGGTTAAGTGGGAGGTTGTGTGTAGCCCGAGGTAGTTTGGGGGTCTTGGATTGCGGTGGGTGACTTGGTCAAGGTTGGCGTTGGCTACAAAGCTTTACTGGAGGTGGTGTATGGAGCAGGATCATCTATGGGCCAGGATCTTATCTCACAAGTATATGTCGAGGGTTCGGAAGGAGGAGCTTCCCAGGTTTCCTCTGGTGGGGAAAGGTTCTGTTATTTGGGGAACGCTTAAGAAAGGGGCTTCATTCATCAAGGATGGCCTGTTCTGGATTTGTAATAGAGGGGCTGAGGCTCTCTTTTGGTCTGATTCTTGGGATGGTTTTTCCCCCATTCTGCATCAATACCCTAATTTGGTGGCTTTGTCTCATCGCTTCTTGGAGATTGGTTGGTCAAGGGTGAGTGATTTTAAGAGTTTTTATCCATGTGGACAGGTGGAGGTGGCTAGGTGGAAGGACCCAAGTGATTGGCCTATTCACAGGTTGGATGAGGATTGTGCTGTGCTGCATAATATTTTGGCTGGTAGACAATGCAATTCCCTTAGGGATAAAGATATTCTGACTTGGAGCCCGAATCCCAAGGGTACTTTCACTGTGGCTAGTGGTTATCAGAAGTTGCTTTCTCGTAAGTTTGGGGGGGTGGAGGTCCCTTGGTGGAAACGTGTGGAACAAGTTTTCCTGGCCAAAGTGTAATTGTTTTGTGTGGACTTTGGCTTGGAACAGATGTTTGACATGGGATAATCTTCATACGAGGGGATTCCAGGGTCCCTCCATATGTGTCTTGTGTGGCTGCAGCAAGGAGGATTCTCCCCATTTATTTTTCAGGTGTTCCTATTCTCTGAGGCTCTGGCATTGGTGGTGGGGTGTTTGGAAACATCCTTGTGTTCATGCGTCTTCTTTGGTTGAGTTCTGGGGTAGTTTGGGGAGACCCCCATCCCAGGCCTCCTTTCTCCAGATTGTGTGGAGCATTGGCCCTACGTTCATCCTTTGGAAAATTTGGCTGGAAAGGAATCGTAGGATTTTTCGTGGAGATAGGATGATGGCTCAACAGGTTTGGCACAGAGTTGTGGGTATGATCCATGAGACAGTGGAAGCCAAATGTGAAGTGGTGTTTCCATTGGAAAGAAGTGATGATGAGATTGTGAAGAGATTAGGCTTGCAGGGGTTGAATTCTGTCTCTGCATGTGTCAGAAGAGGAAGGAGGGCTAAAAAGAGGGTTCAAAGGGTTGGTTGATGGGTGCCTCCTCCGACAGATTTCCTGAAGATTAATATTGACGGTTCCTCTAGAGGTAACCCTGGACCTGCTGGGATTGGTGGAGTTGGAAGAGATTGTTCAGGCTCAATCATTTTCCTGTTCTCCATTCATAAGGGGCGGTATTCCAACAACCTTATGGAAGGACTGGCAATTCTCTGGGCTATTGAGCGCGCTTGTACCTTGGGTTGGTGTAAAATTATCTGTAAATCCGACTCACAGATTATTATTAATATGTTGCTCAAGCAAAGGGTGGTTGAGGCTAATTGGAAAATTGTGTTGGTGGTTCGACAAATCCTGCAGAGATGTGCTACTTTGGAAATGGTGTCTTTTGTCCACATTCTGAGAGAATGGAATAGGGTGGTTGACTGTTTGGCTAAGTGGGCTTCAAAGCATGAGGATGATTGGAGGATTGAGGGGTGGAACCAGTTATCCCCCGAGTATGTTCAGGAATTAGAGAAGGTCATTGCTGATGATATGGAGGGATGAGCTACTGGTAGTTCTTTGGATGGTGGTCTTGTTTTTGCTGGATGTTCTTGGGTTTTCCTTGGTGGGAGCCTGGGGTTCCTTGATTCTCATGTACTCTTAATTTCTTGGTTTCAATAAAGTTTTTACCCCTTTTTAAAAAAAAAAAAAATAATCAAGAGGGAATAATGGATTAATTAAATAAATTTAATCATTTATTTAATTAAAGAGGAGCTTAGACATTAGTGACGTATTTAAACAAAACAAATGTAATTTGTTTATTTAAATAGTCAAGAAGAATAGAAGGTATGAATTAATTAAATAATTAAGAATTATTTAATTAATAGTTGAATTTGGATAGGACATAATCAAATATTATATTTTTAGAAGAAATATGGAGAAATTAAGAGTCACAGGCCTAGGTCAATTTTAGGTGTCTATAGATACCTTGGAAACGTTCCCTCAACGTCCCCAAATTCTCAAAAAAATCAGATACGGCGCCGAAAAAAGAAGAGACACTGGGGGATGGCTAGCTGCCCCTAGGATGGCTAGGGAACATCTAGATGTCCACCGACCGTCTCGGGGACAACTAGCTGTCCCCTATGGCCCAACAACTTTCCAATTCATTTTTTTAAAACACAAAAAATAATAAAAAATAAAGGGGGGGTGGGATGTTGATTAGGGACAACTCTGCATATTTCTATATTTTTGTCATTTTGTAGTTGAAACTTGCAGCCATTGGGCAATTTATTTAATAGTTATATATATGCACATTGTCAATGGATGCAATTAAATTTTGTTAAAACTTCATTTGTATGTCGCTTTCTATGAAATGAAAATTCAAAATATCAATTGAATGCTAATATTATGTGTTAAGGTTCTATGATGTATATGATGATTGCCTTATCATATGAATATTTTAAAAATTTTCCCTAATTTTTTTATAGCCGTCCCTTGCCGTGCCCTGAAAATGGCCTCCCTCTCATCACTGTCCTTGAAACGTGTCCCCCTATCCCTTGCCGTCCTTGTCTTGGAAACTTGGGGTAACATAGCTTTATCATGTTGCCCACCTCCTTGTGTATCATGCATACAAATAGTTTTGATTGCTGTTTTAGAAGGATATTTGTGTAGGTAGAACTACTTGGCCCAATCTGAGAAATTAAAGTATGGGTGCACTAGCTAGGTTTCCTTTAACATCTCAAAGGCTTCTTGTTGCACTTTTGTCCATGGAGTATAATTCTTTTTCTTAGCAATGCTTCTAGCAACATATCTATGCATGCAAAATTATGGATGAATTTCTTGTAATAATTTGCATGGCCAATAAATACTTGCAACATCTCTTTGGGCATTTGTGATTTCAAGCTATATATTGCCAATTATTTGAGTCCACCTTCATCCCTTCCTTGCATATCACATACTCCTATGGAGTTCCAAATATTTTTACAATCATTTGTATCTTCAAGTATAGTGACATTGTAGCAAAGCATTGTTCAAATATTGGATGTGAGGATTTGATGTGGCCCTTCAAGATCTTATACACTATCTAGAGTTCAAAATATACTTGGAAAAAGTGGTGGATGGACTGCTTAAATGATTTTTGTAGATACCCAAAATTGTCTTAGTTTGCGAGTAACACCTTTTTACTAATTTTCACCCTTTTCCCCTAATTATTAAATAATACCTTATTATTTAATTATTACCAAATATCATATTTTGCTATTAATTGACTTTGCGTTATTTAATTAATTCATTTTAATCCACCCTTTCTGATTAATTAAATAAACCCTATTTATTTAATTATGTTCTAATTAACATTAATCTTTCTGAGTAATTGAATAAACCTTATTTATTTAATTACATCGCTAATTACACTTATTCCTCTATCTTAAATTAAAATAATTATCATTAATTGTTTAATTAACATTCAAACACCATTCTTAAATTATTGACCACTTTCCCACTTCTAGATTAAATAATTAAATAAATTATTTAATTCACCTATTTCATCTCAACATTATCCACTCATTATTAATAAATAAACATTTTATTTATTAATCATCACTTGCACATTCCTCCAATAATTAATTATTTATTTAATTATTATCCTCTCATACATTGACTAATCAATCAATTCCATTGATTAATCAATCAAATCGATTGACTAGTAAATCAATCCCATTGACTAATCAATCAATCAATCTCATTGATTAATCAATCAATTTCCATTGATTAACCCATAGCAGCATTAATCGTTTGGGGAATAAATCGGCAAACCAAAAGTTTAGGATTTTTTGAAAAAATCGGGAAAAAATCGGGAAAAGATCGGGAAAAAATAGGATTTACAAAAAAACATAAAAAATTGAAGAAAAATAGTCAGAAACTACTTTTAAAAAAAATTAATGGCATTTCCATAGCATTATTACAGACATTGAGAGCAAATAAAATACAGAGTTCAATCCATGAATTATAGAAAATAGGATTTTGTTGGTTATATTCATATCGCTGATTTCATTGCACAAAACATACTACAACTGCATAAATATCAGATGGTGACAGTTGTCGATGCTACCACATTTTTCATATATGTCTACCAAAGCATTTTATCAAACAGTTCACTGCCTTGCTGCTATGGCTAAAACCCTAAAACAGGTGCTTTTGAACAAGTTATGGATGCTTGGAAAAGATCTATCAAAGCATAATAGTAAAGCATAGACAAGGTAGTGAACTGTTAAAATGCCTCAAAGAAATGTGGTCTCATGGTGATGGAATGCAATGACACCATAGCAATTTGCTTGTCATGGCATTTGTTGATGGAATGCCATGACAATCCATAGCAATTTGCTTGTCATGGCATTCGTTATGGCATTCCATCACCATGAGACCACATTTCTTTGAAGCATTTTTTCAAATAGTTCACTACCTTTTCTATGCTACCACATTTTTCATACATGTCTACCAAAGCATTTTATCAAACAGTTCAACGCCTTCATGCTATGGGTAAAAGCCTAAAACAAGTGCTTTCGAACAAGTTATGGATGCTTGGAAAAAATCTACCAAAGCATAATAGCAATAACATAGACAAGGCAGTGAATTGTTTGCAAAAATGCCTCAAAGAAATGCAGTCTCACAGTGATGGAATGCCATGACAATCCATAGCAATTTGCTTGTTATGGCATTCGTCATGGCATTCCATCACCATGAGACTACATTTCTTTGAGACATTTTTTTCAAGCAGTTCACTGCCTTGTCTATGCTACCACATTTTTCATACATGTCTACCAAAGCATTTTATCAAACAGTTCATTGCCTTGCTGCTATGGCTAAAAGCCTAAAACAGGTGCTTTCAAACAAGCTATGGATGCTTGGAAAAAATCTATCAAAGCATAATAATAAGCAACAAGCCATGGTCTCATGGTTTTTCTTGTGTGAAAATCAGCTCGATTTCGTTTTTTTCCAGATTTTAAACACGTTTTTTTGGCAAATTTGCAGTTTGAAACGAAAAAAAATCATTGACCAAAAAGTCAACCAAAAAGTCAACGATTTTTTCAAAAAATCGAGGAAAAAATCGTCCAGCCTGCAGATTTATTAAAAATCGCGATTAATCGGGTTTTTTTGCAGATTTATGCTTCATTGGATTAACCAATCAATTCCCTTGATTGAATCAATCAAGCCAATTAACTCTCCAGTGTATTTCCTCTCAACGGACCTCGACCGTTGATCTTCATCTTTCATCTTTGAATCTAGATCGTTCATCTGAAACAACCATTTCTATAAAAGAAAGCCTTCATAGCACATTGATGGCTAACCATGAACCTTGAAACTTTGGTGTTTGCATCATTGCGATCATCTTACACACACTTGAAGCTTGAAGCGAAAGAATAGCATATATCCATTTCTGAGAGCAAAGGCATACAAAGAAGGAACAATGGAAATCCATGGCAATACGGTAAAGGTGAAGGTATCATTTGTTTGAATCTAGTTTTATCTATTATTGCATGTCTTCCATTGATTGAATTGGATCTTATTGAGTATCAGGAGTGCAGATTGTGGTTGTTTGCATTGATTCCTCTTATCTCTAATGACTGAATGGTTGATTTTTTTATTTACATTTTGGTGAACTTGACGTGAATCTCATGTTTTTAACAATTTCTGTACAGATTTAAGTTTTTGTGAAGCTATAGGAAGTGTGACGCAATTAAGGAAAACAACTCAATTGTGGGGTCCCACACCGCAATTGACTGTCTGTTCAACGCATCTTCTAACCTAAGTGATGAATACAAAGTTTGCTGTGCTGTGTCTGTCACTATTATTTTTTTGTATTTTTGCAGGTTGAACCAGTATACTGCATCCGTGCCTTTCTACACTACAATCGCTTGTTCGAATGCTTCATTTGGGTTTCCGTGCATTGCAATTGCTTGTCCCTGCGATGCATCTTGAGTTTTCTTGCACCGCAAGTGACTATCACAGATAGAAAGGTAAAAGGTTGAGTTATACTTCTTTGTTTTCTGATTTTTTTTAGTAGGGTTAAGGTGTTTTGTGTTACTAATCCTTTTATTTCCAACTTGTGGCAGTCTCTTGGATTATCTCAAACATTTCCTTTTTAGTGCTTAAAATGAACATGATCTCACACATTTCTTTTTTAGTGCTTTAAAATGAACATGATCTCACACATTTCTTTTTTAGTGCTTAAAATGAACATGATCTTACACATTTCTTTTTAGAGCTCTTAAAAAGAACAATACAATCTCAGACATTTGGTTTTAGTGCTCTTAAAAAGAACAATACAATCCTCACTTTGCAATCTGGATTTAAAATGAACATTGTGTTTGAAGTTTTGAACATGCAATATTTCACTTGGTGCTCTAAAATTAATAGACAAATTGCACCCTTTCTAATTTAATTACACCAAAGGAAGTGTGCAATTTGTCTATTAGTTTTAGAGCACCTAGTGAAATATTGCATGTTCAAACACTCTGTTCATTATAAATCCAGATTGCAAAGTGAGGATTGTATTGTTCTTTTTAAGAGCGCTTTAAAAAGAAATGTGTAAGATCATGTTCATTTTAAGCACTAAAAAAGAAATGTGTGAGATCATGTTCATTTTAAGCACTAAAAAGGAAATGTTTGAGATAATCCGAGAGATCGCCACAAGCTGGAAATAAAAGGATTAGTAACACAAAAAACCTTACCATACTAAAAAAAATCAGAAGACAGAAAAGTATAACCCAACCTTTTACCTTTCTGTCTATAACAGTCACTTGCGGTGTAGGAAGACTTAGATGTGTCACACAGAGAAGTGACTGCGGTGCATGAAAACCCAGATGCAACATTTGGGCAAGCGACTGTGGTGTTCTATGTATCAATTGTGGTGTACGAAGGCATAGATACAATATACTAGTTCAACTCACAGAAATACAGAATAATAACAATGACAGACACGGCACAACAAACTTCGTATGCGTCACAAAGGTTAGCAGATGCGTTGAACAACCGGTTGATTGTGGTGCGGGACCCCATGATTGCGTCACTGTTTTCTGCAATTGTGTCGCACTTCCTGTAGCTTCACAAAAAGCTTAAATCTGTATAGAAATTGTTAAAAATGTGAGATTCACGTTGGGTTCACCAAAATGTAAATAAAAAAATTGACTATTCAGTCATTAGAGATATAAGAGGAATCAATACAAACAACCACAATCTGCAATCCTAATATTCAATAAGATCCAATTTAATCAATGGAAGACCTGCAATAATAGATAAAACCAGATTCAAACAAATGATACCTTCACCTTTACCGTATTGCCATGGATTATTTCCATTGTTTCTTCTTTGTATGCATTTGCTCTCAAAAATGGGTATGCTATTCTTTCGCTTCAAGCTTCAAGTGTGTGTGAGATGATCGCAATGATGCAAACGCCGAAGTTTCAAGGTTCGTGGTTAGCCATCGACGTGCTATGAAGGATAATTAGTGGGATTGATTGATCAATCAAAGGGATTGATTTATTAGTCAATGGGATTGATTGATTAGTCAATGTATGAGAGGATAATAATTAATTATTGGAGGAACGTGCAAGTGAGGATTAATAAATAAAATGTTTATTTATTAATAATGAGTGGATAATATTGAGATGAAATAGGTGAATTAAATAATTTATTTCATTATTTAATCTAGAAGTGGGAAAGTGGTTAATTAAATAATTGATAACAATTATATAATTTAAGAAGGGTGTTCGAATGTTAATTAAACAATTAATGATAATTATTTAATTTAAAATAAAGGAATAAGTGTAATTAGTTACGTAATTAAATAAATAAGGTTTATTCAATTAATTAGGAAGATAAATGTTAATTAGAACATAATTAAATAAATAGGATTTATTTAATTAATCAAAAATGGTGGATTAAAATGAATTAATTAAATAATGCAAAGTCACTTAATTAATAGTAGAATATGATATTTGATAATAATTAAATAATTAGGTATTTTTTAATAATTAAAGGAAAAGGTTGAAAATTAGTAAAAAGGTGTTACTTGCAGACTAGGACAATTTCAAGTGTCTGCAATTTCATTATGATCCTTGAGGATAGGATTGATGCATTTTTTAGATCAAAGGAATCATACGATAGGAAAAACATCCCCACTCTATTCTAAAGGTGGTCTTGGATTTGTCTATTTCAATATGGAATTGATAATGGCCTAAGGACCCATGGGCAAATATTTATGTCTCACCTTGCAATGCCTTCCAAGATCTAAATAATTGTGTGTGAGAAAGGGGATTGACACACACACTTAATTAATTGTGCTAAAGGTTGTAGAATTTGAATGCATTTTTTGTAATGGAGATTAATTTAACTCACCCAATTAAACTCCTTGATCATGAACTACATATCTTTTAATCTTTCTCTTTCACCTTTGTGCAAAAATTCAGGTTCATGCAGTTGGGCTGCTTCTTTACTAGTTGGGCTCTTGTCTTGTGTTTGATTTTTATTTTTCCTAGGGAAAATGCAAGTGTTTTGACAAATTCACTATTGACACAATAGTCTTCAATTGTTGCATTCTAGCTGACTCTTTAATGCCTATTTTGATTTAATCAGAGTGCAGGGGTTGGTTGTAGTATACCACAATGGCCTCTTATAAGTCACATACTACCTTTTTCTTGGTACTTGATTCCAAACTTTAGATAGTGCATTTCCTCCTATTGTGGGTCCTTGCTAATTTTTTTCATTTTTTCTACTTTGCTATTTTTCCACCAATACCTTGTGGCTGGTCTGATTTGCATTGCTTGCCTTGCTTATGCTCTTCCTCCTTGGGGTTGAGGTCCTCTTCATCTACATTTCTTGTACTCAATCCTCCATTTGGCCATCAAGCATTGAGGCTCAGCTTTGTTGGAAGGCATTGAACAACTAAGGACAAGAGTTGTTAAATGAAAATGTGATCACCTTTTATTACACCCACTTGGTAGTTGTGTTGTAGTTTCAACTGATCTAAAATGCACGAGGCCATGTTTCTAGTGTCAAGTAAAGGTTATTCACCCACAATTGTGTTGGCATATCATCATTGTCAAGGGTCTAATTAAGCAAGAAATCAAATAAATCAATCAAACCCTAAATATAAGAGCTGAGATTTGACAATTTAAGTGAGGTTAGATCCTTTCTCGCAGAACAATCAAATCAAGACATCGACACTCAAAAACTGTGAGCTTCCTCTACTTCCAAGTAGTATAACTTTTTCCATTGAACCTCTACGTACTTTCCAACATGATGTTGGACAAAGTAGCCATCCCTCCTGTTTTCCAATGCACGTAAAACGAGGTAACTCTGTAATCAGCTGGCACAAACTTTGGACAATCAATTGGTACAACCCACGATTTTTCAAAAATCTTGTAAAAAGAGGCTCAGGAACTGTAAGAGTTTTCAAAAAAACCTTCAAAAACTCTAAAAAAAGTAAGATTTTTTCAGAAAAAATCCTCAAAAAACTACAAATTTTTTTTCAAGAGCTCTTTTAGCAAATTTTTTCAGAAAAAATTTCGAAAAACTCTTTGCAGAATTTTTATTTTTCACAGAAAAATTCTGTCAAAACTGGCTCAAAAACAACCCTTCAAATTACCATGAAATCACAATTTTCCTTAGAGAAATCTGCAAAAAAAGAGGTTGAGCGAACAGGTCCAAAAAACCCTACGAAAAACGGCACAAACAGATCCACGATTTTCAACAGCACAAACCTCACAAATTTTTCCTCAAAAAATCCGCAATTTTCTGTAGAAAAAACCCTCTAAAATCTGTTCCAAAACTTCTTCAAAAATCTCCTTCAGAAAAAACTTTTCAACTCTCAAATTTCTAAAAAAATTTCTTTGATTTTTTAAATTTTTTTATTATCTAAAAAAATCAGCTAAAACTAATCAGGTTCGAGCCTAAGCTCTGATACCATGAAAAGATAATTGATATTCATAATTACTTGTTTACAAAAGGAGACGGAAGCTCCTTATAAAGAAATTTACAAGACGATGTTTCTAAAAAGAAACAATCGTTAACTAAAGCTAACTAAAGCAGAAATCAGAAAGATGCTAAAACCATAGAAGCATAAATCGCCAAAAAATCGGCTAAATCGCGATTTTGAAAAAATCTGCAGGGTTGCCAATTTTTTCCCTGAAAAAATCCCGATTTTTTGGGCAGTCAACGCCTGTCAAAAAATCGTTGAAAATTGGCTAAAAATCGGGCTTTTTTCGACCAAAAATTGGCAAAAAATCGTGAAAAAATCGCGTTTGAAAAAAAACCCTAAAAAAGACGCGTTTTTGCTTTTATATATCGCGTTTTCTCCTTTTTAAAGTGTGAGTCGAGGGTTTCTGATGTGCGCGAAAACACCTGAAGGCGGCTGAAGGTTTTTCAAGTTTGAATCTACTCAAAAGAGGGCATTTTTTACTGACGCGAATTTCTGGAGCAGTCTTCTATTCGCGTTTTTCTGGGCGCGTTTTGGTTCTTTCTCAACATAAAGTCGTCTCAGACTCTCAGGTAGGTCGCCATTGCCACTATAATGCATTTTTTTCTTACTGCATTTTACTATAAAGTATAATCCCTGCCACAAAACACAGTAAAAGTAATTGTAATTCTTAATACAAGAGATAATAATTAGTAGGGCTGTGAAGCAATTTTTGAGTTTGCAGAAATAATAAGATGAGAACCAACTATATGTGAAGAAATTGTTTAAAAATAAGCACTGGTCCTTTCTAGAGAGATAACATGATTTTACCCAAACCTGCAACACTAGAAATATCAGAAAATTACCGTATTACTTCACAAAAAGTGCAATAAATTCTAATAAAATGGATCTATACTTAAACTTAATTGAAATCATTTTCTAATTTCTAGAGTTCTATTTCAACAAATTCTCGGAATTGAAATGAATATGTCAATAATTTCATTAATTCCAACACTCCCTTTCAGTAATGAAATGAAGACTATGATGTCTAGTGCATCCTTATATATTATAAATTTTATTTTTCATTCTTACAGTCAAGCATCTGTATCTTTTAAGACCTCAAGAACCTCTCCTTATTCAACATCTAAATGGAGGCACATCTAAATGTGCTTTAATGATCCCAAAATATCTAACCTTTGAGTTTCATATGAGTAGTTATGTGTTGTTTTTTTCAATTTGTGTATTTTAGAATTAAGTTATCTCAGTTCTTTTTACATATTTTTTTAAAAAATCATCTCAATAAAATTTAGTTATAGATAATTTTAAGAATATTTAGAAGGTGAGCTAGCATTACTCTAGTTATCTTCTTGTATGCTTTGTTTAACATGCACACTTTCAATTTTGTAATAAATTCTTAACTGCATCATTTAACATGTACAATTTCAATTTAGAGTTGATTGGGATATTAGTTTAAAGTGATTAAACTTCTAACTTATCAATATTATAAATAGAGGTCAAAATTTATACATTAGGTGCATTGGTTTTCTTTTTCTGTCTTCTCTCCTAACTGTCCACAAAGTAGACTGAATAAAAAATGTTTATTGCAGATTTGATCATAATGCCACGTCAAAAAGACTTTGCATGGTCACATTGTACTTCAGTCTCGGGTACAACGAAGGTTAAATGCAACTGGTGTAAAACTGATATCAATGGGGGCATTTATCGTTTCAAATGGCACTTGGCAAAAGAGCCAGGGAATAACAGCAATCCTTGTCCTGGATGCCCTGCAGATGTCACACACCAGGCACTACTGGCTCTTCATGCGATTCCTGAGAACAAGGCAAAAAAGGCAAGAACCGGGGTTGAAATAGGTTCTAATTCTACAAATAGTAGAGGGAATCAAGGTCAGGATGATGATGCAAGTGAGTTTTTGAGGGAATCAGGGTCAACACCTCCTTCTACAGCGCGTGGCCCAAACACAGGTGGAGGAAACATTAATGCTTTCTTTGCACCTCGTACTACACCAGGAGCACAAACCACTTTGGAGAGTACAGGATGGAGGAAGAATGTCCATGAACAAGCAAGGAAGGCGATTGGAAACTTTTGGTACTACTCTAGCTTGCCATTTCATGTTGCTAGATCGCCATATTGGCAAGGTATGGTGGATGCTATTGCAGGTGCGGGTCCTGGGTTCAAAGCCCCATCTTACGAGAGCTTGAGGGTTGGTATGCTCAATGATGCAGTACGAGATGTTAAAGATGTTGTTACAGAGCATAAAATAGAGTGGGAAAAGACTGGTTGCACCATAATGTCAGATGGATGGACAGATAGAAGGAATCGAACCCTCATCAACTTCCTTGTCTCTTGTGAGATTGGCACTATATTTTTGAAATCCCTGGATGCATCTGATACTATCAAATCTGCAGCTGCATTGTTTCAGATGTATGATCTTGTGGTAATAGAAGTTGGGCCACAAAATGTGGTTCAATTTATTACAGACAATGCTGCAGCTTGTGTAGCCGCTGGTAGACTCTTGACAGACAAATACCCGTCTATATTTTTTACCCCATGCGCAGCACATTGCCTTGATCTAACCCTTGAGGACATTGGAAAACTTGAATGGGTTAAGGAGGTATTGCAAAAGGCCCGCAAGGTTACAAAATTCATTTATAATCACACGAGGGTTTTGTGCATGATGCGTACTTTCACAGAAGGCAAGGAGCTAGTTCGCCCAGGGGTGACAAGATTTGCAACACAATTCCTTGCACTACAGACTCTATGCCAACAAAAAATGAATTTGAAACGAATGTTTGTTTCAAATGAGTGGGAGTCGTCTGCCTTCGCAAATCTAGTAGAAGGCATAGCAGTGGCAGGCTATATGTACTCTTCTAGTTTTTGGGATGCAGCTGAACGAGTTGTAGAGTTTTCAGAGCCTCTAGTAAAAGTCTTAAGACTAGTGGATGGGGATAAATCCCCCATGGGTTATTTGTATGAGGCCATGGATAGGGCCAAGGAGGTGATGAGGGGTAGGATGCAAAATGACAGGGACACTTATATGCCGTTATGGGACATAATTGATAGAAGATGGGATCAGCAGATGCATTCTCCTCTCCATGCTGCAGGATATTATCTTAATCCAAGTTTGTTCTATGACTCTTCATTTAGAAATGATGATGGTGAGGTAACACAGGGCTTGTTCATGTGCATGGAAAAAATGCTTTCTAGAGAACAATTAAAGGGAGCTATGGGAGAGTTAGCAACGTACAAGCAAGCAAGGGGTTTTCTCTCATCTATAGCCGCCATCGAAGGCAGAAATACCTTGCTACCAGGTAGATTCTATAAACCTGTGATAGTCTCTATTTTGTGGACACGATGATTATTTTAAGATATTCTTACATGATATCATCTCCATGTAATGTGTTTTTGCAGCACAATGGTGGGATTATTTTGGTCATGAAACCAAAAACCTTAGATGGATGGCGAGACGCATTTTGAGCCAGCCATGTAGTTCATCTGCTTGTGAGCGTAATTGGAGTGTTTTTGAACACATACACTCCAAGAAACGCAACCGGCTAACACAACAACGAATGAGCGACTTGGTGTTTGTTCACCACAACCTCCGCTTGAAGATGAAGAAAGCTCAAGGTTAGACTTTCAATATACTTGTAGTTAGTTGAAATTGTATTCATTATCTTTTTCACTTGTAAGGCCAAGACTAATTCCTTCATGGGCTGCAACAGGTACTGTTGAGGATGATGACCCAATTGACCTTGATGAGATTGATCCAGATAATGAATGGATTGCTGCTGACGAAGATTCAGATTCTATTGCACCTCAGGATTTCGATATACTAGAGGAGGCTGGACTGCCTAGTCAAATATATGAGGATTTGGTTAGAAGCACTGCAATAGGAGCTTCATCATCAAGGCCTGCTACCCTCTAGCGTTGTTGTCATTGGCTACATTTTTTTTTTGTCACTTTGTACTTAGATTAGAGGTTGATTTTGTACAAAGTTACACACTATTGTAATTGACATTTTGTCATATGTCAACATCTACTTTTATTTATGAGAACTGAGGAGTATATTTTGTGCAATGCAATGTAATCAGCGATATGAATATATACAAAAAATATCTATTTTCTATTTAAAATCTCTGTTTTATTTGCTCTCTATATCTCTATGCTATGGAAATGACCTTGAGTTTTTAGAAAACATAGGTTTTGTCTATTTTTCTACATTCCTTTACATTTTTTTTCAAATCCGATTTTTTCCCAATTTTTTCCCGATTTTTTCACGATTTTTCAAAAAATCCTGATTTTTTGGTTTGCCGATTTTTTCCCCAAACGATTTATGCTGCTATGGCTAAAACAACTAAAGCGTAACTAAAGTTACTGAAAACTAACTAAAGCTAAGATGACCATTAATATTACATTTAATATTTTAATATGGTACACACTCAATTGGATAAATAGTTTTTGTCCATATCATGTCATTGTAATGTTTTGGAATGTTTAAAGACATGCTAGAAATAGAAACAATGACATTGGAACAATTTTAATAGGGGAAATTTGTTTTGGAGGAGGCTTATTTGGAGCACTTTTGACATTTACCTACTTGGGATTAAGTTGATTTTTTGATGGTTTTACACTTGTTGGAGGTGCCCATTTTCACAAATTTGTTTGACTATGGTATATTATAGAAAAGGCCACTGAATTTGATGTCGTATTTTATGTACTTGAATGCATTCAAGTGTGCATGATTTGCATAGAAATTAGGTAGCAATGAGTTTGTCAACATAACTGCTGAATGTACTATTTACAGGGTATATATACACTACCATAAGCTTTTAACTATTTGAGAAATTCTTAGAATAGAGGTAAAATACCCATTTGGAAAAATGATATCTCAATTCATATTCTGCATTTACATTTTACATTGTGCCTCAATGGCTACAAGATCTTGCTTCTTAAGCTCTCATTCATTCACTATAGCCTAGCCCTAACGCTCAAAAGCTTAGAATAACAAATATATGAATGGTGTCTCCATACTAGACCACTTATAATGTTCTCTTCCATATATGTTACTTGCACTTATATCATTAAATGATCTCAAAGTCCTCTCATTACAGGAGTGGGGTATCTAGAGACAAGATCTTTCACATAAGCATCATCTTCCAATACATGTTTCAACAATACATATTCTCCCAATGCACATGTAATTTCATCAATCGGCTCTTTGCCAAAGGAATTGAGGGGAGTAGAGTGGTGAACCAACTGATCCATAAACAATATTATAAATATGATCATGAAAAATATAGTGAACTATTAAAAACACCATTAGAACCATGAAAGGAATTATAGAGACCATACGCATGATGGAAATTTTAGATATCATCACACGTTACACATCACAACTGTGTCATGTGACCTCTATGGTGCATGCTTCTTTCACATGTCCTATACAAAAAATGCCAATCACAAACCTATCAAGAAATCCCAACACATGCTCTTAGTACATTAGGCATCCCTAATAATTAGTACAAATCTTAAAACAATCTTGAATAAGTATGCCAACAAGAAGGGACTTTTATTTTTGCAAAGGAACGAGGGCATACTATATCTTCTTCCATTAAAAATCCATCAAAGCATATCTTCTCCTAAAGATGTGAGGCTCCCTTCTAAAGAAGAGAAGTTTAGCTGTCATTAAGTTAATAAGTCCCCAGACAAGGCCTTAAAAATTGGCTCCAAGGCCTTGGTGCTTCTATTCCACTGAGGGCTACAACATTTAGAAGTCTTATAGCTGGGTAAACTATTACAAACCCATACAAACTATGCCTATGTCTCCAGTTATGTAAATCTACCAATTGAGATCATGGTTTACACCAGCTATGCCATCAGTTGAAACTTAAACAACCACCAAGTTCTTCTATCAAAGTATAGAAAATAGGAATTAAAGAAGGAAGGACATTCGGAAGGAATATGGGACATCTTGGATTTTTTGAATCTTAATGAGCGAAGGTTTGTTCATTTCACAAGGTAACTTTTTCTAGTTTGGGTTTTGTATATACTGATTTCTCTAGAGTTTCCTCATTCCGTCCTTTGAATTTTACTAATTGCTTCCTAGTTGTAGTTGTTGATACTTTATTTGGTTTATGGAATTCCTGTTAGCACCTCTGATTAGCTGTTGTAACTTGTTCTCTTGAGTCCTATTAAGCTTCTTTAGTCATTTGTGGACAAAAATATATTTTCTTTCCTATTCTCTATCATGATCCTAATTTATGAATTTGAATCCATGATTGACCTGAAGAAACAGCTATCCACTTGCATGCATTAGATGCATCAAAGTTAGTAACATCTTTTAGGCTCCTTGAAATATCTAGAAGTTACCTCTGGAATTTCCCAGGTTTAAATATTTATCTAACTTTTAGAGGATGCATTTGACAAAAAATGCCAGACAAATGTAATGCTCCATTTGTTCATAAAATATGGTCATCTCACTTCCATATTATCGTGAGCTTTCAAGTGACAAGCAGTAATTGGCTTATCTTTGATTGTTTTGATTGTCCATCTTTTCTCTTTAGGATTTAAAAAAAATAAAATTGTATGGCTGTTTATGCCTGTGGTTATTTTGGATCACTTTGCTAGTATTTTCAACCTCTGGGTTTAGAATTGATAATATGTTTTCCTTGTCTGAGTTCAGGTGATGGTGACCGAAACATGATTCTTGGTAGAGGCTTCTTTGTAACTCCTTCAGATTCAGTAGCCATGATTGCAGCTAATGCTGAAGTAGCAATTCCATACTTTAAGAATGGACTAAAGGTGGGTATGTCTTAAAATATGTGCAGTTTTAAGTTTGAATTATCTTTAGAAAGTTTGTAAAATTATATTTTGCATATGAAGAATAGTTGGTTGGTTTCTTTTTTCTTTTTTATTTTTTCTCGTAGGGTTTGGCAAGGTCTATGCCAACAAGCGGAGCCTTGGATCTTGTAGCAAAGAAACTAAACCTTCCATTCTTTGAGGTTTGTTCCCTTGAGTGATCACCTAGAAATGTACTTGTATTTCCATTATAGTTCAGCAGTTAGAATATTGTATATTGATCCCATTCATAGTCAACGTGTGTTCAGATAATGTAAAATTAAGATATTATTGCATATAAGAACCATATAAGCCATGTAAAAGTGGGCTTAGGTCAAAATTACTCATATTGCAGGTCCCCACTGGCTGGAAATTCTTTGGAAATCTTATGGATGCAGGGAAACTGTCGGTATGTGGGGAAGAAAGTTTTGGAACTGGATCTGATCATGTTCGTGAGAAAGATGGCATCTGGTATGTTGATTAGAAATGCTTCAACAAGGTTTAACTGTTGACAAAATGGAAAAACTTTGTGAGACTTTAAATGTTTGTAGTAATACACAGGGCATTCTCAAAACATCAGACTGTCTTGATTTTTTTTTGTTGAACTCCATTTCTTTTTGTGATGCACAGGGCTGTCTTAGCTTGGCTTTCGATCATTGCTCATAGGAATAAGGATAAAAAGGCTGGTGAGAGGTTAGTATCTGTTGAAGATGTTGCAAAGGAACATTGGGCAACATATGGGCGTAACTTTTTTGCTCGATATGATTATGAGGTATGTGGTATTTAAAATTTATGTACAGAATATAATGTATTACCATACCAAAAGCAATGTTTTGCATTCAAATTATAGAATTTGATTTTTCTTTACATCTTAGACAGGAGAGCATCTGACCGCTTTTAAGCTATCGGAGTATAAAAATTGATTCAATATTTTTGTTGTCTAGGAATGTGAATCAGATGGAGCCAACAGAATGGTTGAGCATCTACGGGATTTGCTTTCTAAAACCAAAGCAGGAGAGAAGTATGGTAAGTTAACTACATATATTGTTTCAATAGCTAACTTTGGAGTTTGAGCCTATTATTTCTGAAATCTGTTGATCCTATCTATGTAGGGAGCTATGAACTCAAGTTTGCGGATGACTTTTCATACACAGATCCTGTAAGTTTGAACTGCAGCACAGTTTTTGTTTATAGTGTGTATATGAATCCCGAATATTAATTATTTGGCCTTTTGTCTCAAATATTTCAGGTTGATGGGAGTATCGCATCGAAACAAGGAATTCGTTTTGTTTTTACAGATGGTTCTAGAATTATATTTCGTCTATCAGTAAGTGTTTTATTCTTTATCACCTTTTTTTGGCATCTCATTTGCTTTCTATAGATGGAAGCCTATGCTATGAATATTAGGATTTGCTGCTACTGTTAGTAACTGTCTGGGCAGAAGCTCTGAAATACTGAAAAAAATTCTTAAAGTGCATTAGTCTTGGTGCTTATGCCCATGCCATTCGCCCCCCTCCCCCTCTGCTGTTATGACAGGCCCTTAAAGACCTTTTTCACTGTGGAGTGATTTCAAAGCAATCATGTCCTTTCTGGAAAGGAAAGTGAATAGCATACATTTTTACGCTTTATTGGAGCAACATAAAATCTTCTTCTATGTTATTGTAGAAGCAAAGACAATATAATAATACTGATCGAGGATTTGCCATTCTTAATAACAAGGAATGCCAAATCATTTAAGTTGAATCACTGTACTTTTTGTACTTTAGGTCTGATTTTTACTAGTAAAATATCTGGTGATTAACAATGAGGGATCTCATCTGCAGGGCACAGGTTCAGCTGGTGCTACAATTAGACTTTATGTGGAGCAGTATGAGCAAGATGTCACTAAGCATGATATGGACGCACAGGCAGCCTTGAAACCTTTAATTGGTAAGTTTTCTGGTCTGCAGAAAAGTATTAGGTAATCTATCATAGATTCTATCTAACAGGAGTAATTTGTGTTTGCAGATGTTGCGTTATCGATTTCAAGGCTTGGGGATTTCACTGGACGGGAAAAGCCTACTGTCATCACCTGAGCCGACATATTTTGCTTTGTCTATATTTTTTGGCTAAATAAAGTTTTCCGTCCCCACAAATGACAGTGTGGGCTCTGGGTTTCAGGTCCAATAATCACTTAGAGGTTTTTATATGCATTGACTACACTTTCGATAATATAAATAAACTAATTTTCTTCATCACGAATTCACAGTTTTGCCATGAATATGGATATCACTCTTAATTTCAAGAACTGGCTGACAAGGAAGAAATTTTCCAGAGGCAGAAAACATTTTACAAACTAATTATAAGCTAACATGGAGGGAAAAATTACTAACTCTGCAAGTTTTACCAAATCTATAAAAACTTGTCATACATGTATGGTTCTCTGTCATTTCTACATCCGCCTATGAAATTTTCTTTAAGGTCGTCTATTAGATCACGGCATTTTCAGCATCTTCATCGTCATATTTGACCTCTCCTGAAAATCAGGGAACTTTACACCTTACCTTTTGTTCGAATTTGTAACTCTTTGACAAAGCTTTAGGTAATTCAGCCTTGGCATTTGATCTAAGCAGAGGGTATCCATCTCATTCATGTCAGTTTCTCCCCTAGCCAGAGCTAGACTTTTTCAGCTTCTAGAAAGTCCTAAATGGAGAGGCTATGACTTCTCTCGCTGCCTCCTAACCTAGCTTATTGAAATATGTTACAACTAAAGATTAGGGCTGCATCTAAAGTTCAGAACTGCATCTACTGTGATTGGTACTCAAGTTCCTACACCACCATGACCTAAAGACACTCACAAATCCAGCTGTTTCTATGAGAATGAAATATGTTAAAAAGAATTGGAGATTCCTCCAAAGACTTGTTTTCCTTACAAAAATGCAGGTGAGATGATAACAATATTGAAAGCAAATTGGACAAAAAGTCGTTTTTTTTTTCCTTAGCGAAGAAAAAAATAGAGGAATGTAATAATCATTCATATGAGCAAATTTGATGTTTTTTTCCTTTAACTAGCAAAAGTAAATACAACCATTTTAATCAGCAGCATAAATATAAATGTGACCTAATCTATTTTATACAACAATGTATAAGCAGAAATCAAAGCAGAATGCTCATAACTTAGTATGTGGAGATGAATAAGAGCTTGACTTGTCATGCATAGAAATTGGATGCCTGGGTTCCTAGTTCCTTGACTAAAGGGTGCAACAAATCCAACCACATGGAGCACTACCCCAACCAAGTGGACTTAGCAAGTTATCTCAGAGAATAATCCAAATCATAGTTGGAAAACTTGCCAAAAACTCATGAGTGTTTTTTGAAAACGAGTTTTTGGTGCAAAAACTCGCTAGAAAAAAACTCACGAGTTTTTTGCAAAAATTCACGAGTTTCTTGCAAAAACTTGCCAAGTTTTTTAAAAAAACTCGGCCTCGTAGCAAAAAGAAACCTACAGTCGGAATAAAGGCAATTTCGATTCATTTTTTGCGGTTTGTGTAGTTTTGAAGGTCTTAATTTGGGCTTGGTGGTGGGGGCTCCGCCCCTCGACCCTATTGGAGTCATTGCCCTCAAACTCCCATTGAATTCATTTGATTTTCTAGGTACTCTCCAAGTCCAACTTTCCAAGTTTGCCTACAAGTCTTCATCTATAAGATCGTCTAGTGCTACCTCTCCCCTAGTTTTCACTAGACATGGGAAAGAGGAAGATGTAAATTTGTAAAATATATTAATGTAGTATTTACTTTCATTTTTACAAAAACAATTTGCTATTTTCGTTTTATTTTAGAATATCAACATCAACGCATTCCACATGAGGATGCCATTTTGTACCCAATTTGCTTTCAAATCAATCAAATACAACTAGACTCAGCTTGTTTATTTTATGTACTCATTTATAGACTCATTGAATGCATCTTATCATCGAATTTTGCAAAAAAAAAGCGTTTTTAATGAAATTTAAGCAAATTTTTTTTTTTGAACCGAGTTTTCTGGGCTTGTCGAGTACTTGCAATTGGTGAGTTTTCCAACTATGATCCAAATCAATGGTGTCAAGGTCAAGGGCATAAGTGGGGTGAAATTTGGGTTTTCAAAGGAGCTGATTGGGAAGAGGACTGGGATGCATCTCATACTACATTTGCGGTCCAATCTCATCCCAATAGGGTCAAAGCATGCTATCAGGCATTTGGGAAAAGGACTACGGTCCATTCCATACAAGGGTCCATCCTCAATCCCAAAATGTTCATATAGGTTAAAAGGAGATTTCCACAACCAATGAACCTTTTCCGATGAACCTTTTCAAATTGGTGGATTCTAGTTTCAATCAACCCTAGGCCACTGGCTACAAGCTTGTACACCTAGGAAGGAGTAGTACCAAACATAGACCACCACATGGCCTTGGTGATATTGTTTTGATGCTTTCACAATACATGTTGCAACTAGCATTGATTTGTGTTATAAATGGCTTCTAACCCTCTAAAAACAACAATTAGCTCTTGGTTTCTGTTACCTACATGGTACAAATAATAACTAGCTCAATTGCTCTAGTTTCACATCTAGGATAACCCTTGGCACTCTTTCACCTCCATGCTATAGGTGATGGCCGGCTAGTACATAAAATCAACAATAGTTCAAGGCATCAATCATTGGCACAGTCATTTTGTGTTGAACACCCAAAATACTGGGTGGGTAGGAGGGGGAAAGGGAGAGGGGGTGAGGTGGCGGGCGGGGGGAGAGAGGCGAGGTGAGAGGGGGTGTGAATCAGTATTCTATTAAACCATCCAGCTATAAACCATTCTATCATTAAAACATATCTAACTGCAATTGTAAGTAAAGACATGTAAGAGATCATAATACCACATAACAAATAAACACCATGATTTTTACGTGGAAAACCCAAAATGGGAAAAACCATGGTGAGAGTTAACTCACAATATAGTGTATCCAAATATAAAATATTACAGTGGCTCATTGCCAGGACACATTGTCCTTGAAGGCTCATAGCTTGAAGTAATTTACAAAACAAAGTATGGCAACATTGCTAGGATGAGAATTGAGATAGAATACACCTTCACTGTGTTGGAGTTCAGTTCCAATGAAGCATTGAATACAAAACACTTCTTTGTACAATGTACTCAACAATTCTATCTATTCACACATACAATTTCACACATTCACACCATACAACAATCCATGCATGATCTCTCTGACTTTCACTACATCATTTCACTCTATGTATCATCTTGATTCTTTTCTTCAAAAAAGTCTTACATATATATACCGTATACATTCACATTCACCAATTAGGTCGGCCTAATTAGAGTAGCCCTATTTCAAATCAAAACTTACTCTATCAGCTTTATCCTCAAAACATATTCATCTTCGCGCCCAACACAAGTGTGTAATATATGGTATCAGTCGGCATAGACCTAAGATAGATCCCTTTAGCATCCACAACACATTTAATCTTCTTAACACAAATTTATAATTAGGTCGGCCAGAGTTAGACCTAAAACATCAAAGATTTCAAATGTATATGCAATTTGCCAAACGTGTAACCCCAAAACTTGCTAACACATCAAATTCTCCTTTAGATGACATCAAATAACTTATCTTCAACTCTGCAAGACAAAACAATTAATCATGAGAAAATGCAAAATCTTCCACATTAATGCACTTTATAGAAACTTACTGTAATCCTCAGAACAAAACACTGTTACTTATATCTTTCGTATGCATTCACATATCATCATAAAACTTCAAAGTAAGATGAATCTCACAGCCACAAATCTATATACAAAATTTTGTAGAGATATCTTTCTTTGTGGTAGAATGCAGACCAAAAAACCGAGACATTGAACCAGTATATAAAACATTGTATACCAACCTAGTGCTAATTGTATCTTTCCAACTGTATAACCAAGCCGACAAAAATCTTGTCCGTAGATGCAAATGATGTCAAGATAGAACATATTATCAACTTCAGAATGAATCTTACAAGATAAGATAATGTGGACCAAAATACTAGATCAACAAACTTTCAGTACCGGATTAGCATAGCTCAAACCTTTATTATTAGAGCAACTATTGATCTATACAAGTAATGTGAGTAAGGTATGCTGATGTTAATATTGACATTAATGACAATCTTCCAATTTCCAACATTTTGAAGGTTCAACCTTGCAGTCATCTACAAGCCTAGAATTTAGTTGTGTTCTAGTGATACTAGGCTTATGATGGAGGGCACTCTTTGGTGAATTTAAGTTGAATCAAGATAGTTGGACATAGGATCAATATTCTCAAATTTTTAAACTACAACTACTTCAAGGTCATTATGGATAACCTTTTTAATATGTAGAGGAAGCTACAAGCTATTTCCTCATATCTAAGCAACAAGGTCTAAATTGAGCTAGGAAGGTCAACATTCTACTGGTTCAATTCACATGATTGTTTCATTAGTGAAATACTTTCTTAGGCTACATGATTCATGTAGACCAAACACTATTTGGGGGTTAGAGTGTTATCTCATTATAGTTTAAAGGATGTGTTGTTATAATGACAACTATATAGCTGAACAAAAAGAATTATGGAGGATGCTAAATTTATCTCAAGGAATCCAATTGCTACAAAAGGTCCTTGTAGGTTATGAACACCAACGACGTCATACCTTTATTTTATTCACTCTTAAAATAAAGAAAAATCTCATCTTCAACTTTATACCCACCTTTTAGTCTAACCAACATTGCTTGCTAGTTGGATGAATTTATAGCAACAGTAAAACCACATAGGTTAGGCCTATAATTATCATAAAAGAAGGTATTTGCTTCTAGCTAAAGCTTACATAGGTGACCAACAAAAACCATGTTTTATCGTATATCCACCCTTAAAGTAATACAATTTGTCATATACATTTTTAGCAAAATGCAATTTTGTTAGCATAAATAATAGGTGAAGTTTGCTTCTAGCATAGTGGGATAAATGTATCCAGGAGCTCCTTTGTGGCTAGGATTTAGCAAACTCATAAAGGAACCTCCCATGCTAGGTTTATAAGCATCCATAATTCAAAAACAAAAGTTTTATCTAAGTAGTTTTATTAGTAACTAGTTATCAACAAGACTGTCTATCCTTAGTTCATTACAACATTATTTGACTTTAGAAAAATGCATCTTATGTTATTGTTGTGTGGTCTCACAACACGCCCCATTTTGCCCCTTGGCAAAATGTGGACCCCCTTTTTTTCGTTTCCTCTGTTCCTTTTTGCTTTTGTTTGTTTTGGTGTTGTTTTGTTGCTCAGTTGGTTGCTGATCTTTCTTTCAATTTCGCTTGGCCTTCTTTGTTGCTTTATTCTTTTGTTTCCTGGATTTGGTGTTTCAGTGCTTTCACAAAGTTTAATATATTACCATACACCAGAATCCCGAAGTCCTGCATTTGTACCAAGGGAACTTGTATTTGCATATGATCTTAACTCCGCCCAGTATTTCATTGACCGAAGTCGTCAATCCCGACAGTTTCCTTTTTATTGGAGTTTGGTATTTTATTGTTTCCTTTTCTTTTCTTACTTAGAAGTCGGAAACCGGAGTTTGTTTTGAAATTTGTTAACCTATCTCTTGGACTCGGTTTTCAAGCTTTTCTCTTGTTCCGGTTTTCTCTTTTTGAAGCTTAGAAGGTATTTCCCGGATCTTGGTGTGTTTCTTTTTCAAGGTTAATGACATATACCTTACAAGGAATCAGTGTGACATCTGATTGCCATGTATAATCATCGCGCCGTCTTTCTTCTCTAGTAGCGAGCCCACACAAAAATCTAGGTGTTTGTGATTTGGACACTAATCTGTAATGATTGCACCTTTATTCGAGGATTTAATGCAAAATAACAGGTATTAATGAAGGTGGCGAACTACCTATGTACTTGGCACCACCTCAAGCATGCAATTGATTTTGCACCACTCCACTTTGCCTCATATTGCAAATTTGCAAAGGACATTGAAATAATGAAATGACACTGGCGCACAAGGAGATGTAAATTTCGAGAAACCAAAACACAACTACCAAGGGTTTTGAAGTTGCATTATAAAAGATCATCATTATCAACCAGAACCAGGAATGTTTTAGATAACTTATATTTTTTCAAGTGATTTTCAAGCTGAAAGATCTCGATAATGGTATTTCCATTTAGAAAGTGAAATGTTGATTATTCTCTGATTTTCTAAATTTAATTGAAAATGAATTGAAATTTTATAAATTGTAAGTTTTGGTTAAATTTAACCCTAACTCGCACACAAGACACACTCTGAAAATGCAGAACACACTAGACAAAATGAGCACTTTTGACACAAGGCCAAAAGATGAATTCAAATATTGCAATTCACAAGCCGTACCGATCAATGTAGTGGTTACAAACACTCATATGGGATGGTCTTCTGATATTGAAATCCGTTCATAGATATTACAAGAAAATGCTTCTCAGTGTACCAAGAATGTTGCGGCAAATGGGTTACTTTTGGCATGAGGGTTTCCGCCAACAATGGAGGCCCTTGAATTAGTAATGCAATGTATAAATTACTACAACCCAGCCAAAAGGGTCGTTGAGAAAAAAGGGAGAATTTATGTAGACCTATCATAGAAGGAAATCATATACACATTTGGTCTCCCCATTTACACTCAAATGTACAATGTTGATATAAAAGCCAAGAGCAAGACATATCAGAATGCTGAAGAGCGTAATAGAGAAATTATGAGTACCCAATGGTGCCAAGAGCCAATTACACCACAAACCAAGGTAATTCAGAGGTCTATGTTCAAACAAGAAATGCAAGATATTATAACTTTGCTGAGCAAAGTAGCTGGTTTAAGGGATGCAAGAAAATTTGAACCCTGGATGTTTGTAATAATATCCCGCCTGATGGAAGGTCCTGTGGAATTGCATTGGGGAAAGCTGATAAGTGACAAATTATATGAACAGATAACTACATTTCCCAAAACCCAGTGCTTCTATATGTCATCGTATGTTATTTACTCCTGTGCTACGAGGGCCAACAAACAAGGGTTGAAACAAATTGGTACTTTGGGCACAAAGGTAGGAAACAGTTTGATATACACACATCTACCCTAGATCACCATCCATGGATACAAAGATGATTATAGGAAAGTCAATGATTCGTTCTCTATGAAATTGGTTAGAACAATGGGAGGTGATAAAGCCAAAAGATTATCCCGGGAAGCACAAAGTACCATTCAGCCAATGGGAGGCTGGTACATACAACTCCCTACTTATTCCTACATTAGAGTGGAGGGATTTGATGGACATCCATTCATGCTACCCAGGTACCTAACAGATAAAATTGTTTTATTGGAATTGGTGAGATAGTTGAAACTGTCTCAGGCTCTTTATAGCCATGCTCGCAAGAAGGCCTCTTTTAAATTTTCCATTGCAATAGGAAACTATAAGTGTAGTGCAATTAAATTGACTGACTTGTGTGAAGAAGAATTGAGAACATACCATTTTGAAGAGTTCCCACTCCAGAGAATATATTATGATATTGAAGGAAATATTGCCAGGAATATAGCAGGTTATTGTGCTCATGTGCCACAATTAGAAGATTATTGAATTAACTGTGAAGACGAGCACACAGTAAGAAGAAGAAAATATGAAAGATTGTCTCTAGAATCTGCCTGGATTCTCAAGCTTCATGACATTCCAGATCAGTTGGAAGAGGATGATGGCTAGGTGTTGAACAAGTTCTATAATGAAGATAGGGTATATGATGAACCCATTCCAGACCCAAAATTTGATGATGAAGATATAACATCAATTGACGAGTTCACCAAACCAATCTTAGTGTATACTCAACACTGGATTGATGATTTTTGTAAAGATTTAAGAGAAAGAGGAATTGAGCCCACATTCTCAGAAGATAAAAGGAGAAATCAAAGAGATGAAACAACATTTGAGAGTGGAGAGCCTACAAAGAAGAGAAGGAAAACTAGTAAGGCAACTCCATGCATAAGAATTGAAGAAAGAACCCCTGAAATTGCAAAACAAGAAGTTCCCATGAAACCATCTGATAAATAGAAAGATGTAGAAACAGGTAAATATAAATCAAAAGTAAGACCTAAAGGTGCATCTTCCTCTACAACGAAACCAAGAACTAGAGTGATTATTGATGAAGAAACATGAGCAACATAAAATGTTGGTGCACAAACCAGGTCTGCATCTCAAAGGGTTGCAACATTGTTTACCTCTCCCCCTTTTGTTAACATGACTAGCATGAAACAAGCACTGGGAGGGACTCTTGTGGTTTTAGAGGAAATTTATGAAGAAGATGAAGCTAAAATTAAAGAATAGGTGGACAAATGGGGTGCTATGTGGGAGAAAGTGAAAGAAAAGAAGTCTAAAGACAAATCTATGGTACATCTAGTGAC
This sequence comes from Sequoia sempervirens, assembly GCA_007258455.2. Lineage (NCBI taxonomy): Eukaryota > Viridiplantae > Streptophyta > Pinopsida > Cupressales > Cupressaceae > Sequoia > Sequoia sempervirens. The sequence continues at coordinate 148,809,328 of VDFB02281492.1, read as the reverse complement.
AAAAGAAATTCAGGATACAGGTTCTAACCCTATAAATGTTGAAGAAGAGTTTATACAAGGAACACTCACCTTGGAGGTAGGATACCCTAATGTACTTGAGATGGAAACAGGGGAGACTGCAATGTAGGATCCTATTGATGAAAGAATTGTTGAAGATACTCTTGATTCCCAACCTTCGCTCAGGAATGTTCCAAATATTAATGAATAGTCGCAGGTCTTTGAAGAACTAAGGAAAGGCCATGCTGAAGTTGAAATTGAAATTGAAGAAGAGGAAGCTACACAGTTTTTAGGTGATGGAATTAAAAATGAAGAAAACCCTGATGTAGCAGTGAATAAAGAAAGTAATGTTCAGAGAGATGAAGTTGAAAATCTGGATATACAGGAAAATATAAGTCTTCAAATAGAGGAGAGAGTGTTAAACCCTACTAATCCCAAATCTATGCCATAAATTATTGAAGAAATTCCCATTTCAAAAAATGTGACAGATCAAAGAGAAGAAGTTCCTGAATCAAGTGGCAAACAGGAACAAAGAAATGTTACAAAGGTGCAGCAAGATGATGATACACCTGATTGGTTGATCAGGGAATTAGCTTCCCCAATGGAAGTGGAAATATTGCCTTTGAATCTTAATAGTTTCATACAAGAAGTAGACACTCCTAAACCTAGGTGTAGAACAAAAACAAAACATGTCATACAGAGAAATGCAGATGGTAATAGAACCATCCAGATAGCTACTCCAATAGCTAATAAAGACAGACATGAAATAATGCCTAAGGAGTATAAGATAACAAGTATTAACCTTGGACACTCATCTTGGAAGTAAGAGTTAGCGGAAATAAAAGTGAATTTGAATGCTACTATTGCTAGAGTGCAGAAATACAAATAGAAGAAAAGAGAATTGAAAGAACAGGTTGCTACCTTGGAACATTTAATAGTCATTAACTTTATCCGGTCAAGAGCAAGATGAACTACCCAAACATCTGGTGTTGATGTCACAAGAACAAGATGATGCAATTGTAGCAGTTCGCCTTAAAATGAACATGTTTGAAGAATGGATTGAGTACTGGGTAAAGCAAGGAGAAGAATTCATTGTAGATGCAACAAGGAAGTACAAGGAAGCATACCGCCTTTCAGAGAAATAAAAAAGATTTGAAGATGAATGCAAATTTCGCCAGGAGCAAGTCATCAAAGAAAGGCAAAACATTGAAATTCTCATGCAATCAAACATCCAAGAGTTAATATAGGGTGATGTAATATCCGAACAAGAACTTCCATTGCCAGAAAAATGGAAGAAACAGTTGAAGTGGGAAGGTGACATGTTAATACAATGTATCAAAGGATTTGAAAAGGTCATTGTTGAATGTAGAAAATTGATTGGTGAAAATCAAGAATTTATTGAAATACCAACACGTCAAGGTTGTGATCCCCAAACATTAGGATAGGAGGGAAAAGAAGCTAAAGCCTTCAAGGAATGGATAGAAAGAATAAATAGAGATCTTGTTCAGTTGCTAACGCGAGAAGTCATTGATGAAATTATATAGTGTAGGAACACTATAGCCAGATATGAAGCAGACAAAGTGCAGAAGAATGGTATCATACTTCAGGTATCTGAAGAATATATTAGGCTCAAGTTCACTTGGAAGGAAATACAAGGGATTTCAAAAGAACGTATGCATCAAATATTAAATGCTTTCCAAGAGTTTCAGTTGAAAAAAGGTGAAGAAAGAATATCGGAGCTCGAGCCATGAGTGAGAAGAAAAAGAACCGGATATCAGATACCAGAAGTGTGATGGAGTTTTGTTTTGTTTTGTTTACTATTTTGAGTTTGCAAGTTGATACCGGTCCCGATAGATGTACCTTATTTCGGTATTTTGGAAGGAAGTTGATAGCCTCGACATATGCGAAGTGTTCATGTTGGAGTATGAAGTAGAAGTGTTGCTGTTGATGAAGTCAAAGCCTTGACTTAGTCTAGAATATTCTTCATGACAGTTGGTAGATGCCATGTGCCACATTTTAATTTGTTATTTCTGATTCTCTGAATAAACTTTTAAGTTGAACTTTTGGGTCCTTGTTCCTATAAAAGGCCATTTCTTGCTTTATTTTCATTTTAAGTTCAGAATTTGTGGATGTCAGAGGAGCATAAACTTTTAAGTTTTGTTGTTTTTTCCTATTTTCTGAACCATTCTGGCGTAAAACTTTCTATGCATGTAGACATTGATTAATATTAGATCTTATTAGATAGTTACCTATCTTAGTATCTTTTGTAGCTGGTTTTGTTAGTTCAGTCGAACAAGACTATATGCTGCACTATTTAAGGGTGCATACAGAACCTACTCGGTGTCCAGAAATGAAACCCCTCTCTTTAAAAGCTTGCACAGTTTTATATGTAGTTGTGAAGCAATCTAGTGAAGTATAAAGCGGGTTGCTCTATTTTAATTGATTCTTTGGGGTATCCATGGAGAATAACTGGGAGAAATTTTTAATTTTCAGTATTTTTTATGCTTTATTTTAGAGTAGATGTTTAAAAATTCTTGAAAATGTTCCAAAATTTGAATGAATGGAAGGAATTTCAATGAAAATCTTTTGTTTTCCATAAAATTGTTAAATGCTTAATGCTAAATCTACTTAAGTGATAGCAAAGAATTTGTGATATTCATGAAATATTTTTTTGTAAATATTTTGATTTCATGATGTTATTTTATGAATGAAGTGGAAAATTTGTGTAATGCTTATAATTCCTAGCAAAACTAGAAACAACCGTAGTCCCTTTGAGATTAACAACAATATCACATCAGTACTCGAGAGCAACCCTAGTGCAATCATGACCTAGTTATCAGAGACTTGGGATTGAATGAAAGGCAATCTTTGCCCTGTTAAGGCAAAATTCCCCTTTAGGTTGTCTTTGTTCCATATCTTTCAAGAAGGATAGGCTCTTTGTGGTCTTGTTTGTGAATAATTTATTCACTCTGTTTGCCATGAGTAAAATAGTCGTCAATAGTTACCTTGGAGGAAAAGGTTTAAACTAATCTATTTTGTTCTTTCTATCCTTGGTAGAGTTTATATTTTATTGAAGTTTTATAAGCTTCAAACAGTGACATATCTAGCTATTGAACTTAACAATTTGTAGTAACCCACCCTTAATTTTTTTAAATTTGTACCTATTAGTGTTAGGCAAATAGAAATGAATATCAACTGAGTAAACAACCCTCCACTTTTTGATCACCCAAATCCCAATGGGGGCAAGGTGAGAGCATACGGTGAGAAGGGGATCCTTGTATTAACTGGAAATATAGCTAACTGAAAGTAACTGCCTTCCACTTTTTGATCAGTCAGATCTCGAGGTGGGAAAGGTGAGAGCATATGGTTGTAAGGCTTACAATTTTTGTGTTTCTAAGCTACCAATTTCTTCAGTGGAGTGAGTAAGCAAACCAAGTGTGTGAAAGTAAATCATCTGCTTATTCAACGAGAATTACAACAAAGTAAATAAACACTTGGCAGGAAGTTGACCGATCAAAGCAAAGTCCTCTGCTTGTTCAGCAGGCATAACATGAAAACAAAGGAAAACTCAACCACTTATTCAACAAGAGTAGCATGTAACATAAAGTAAGCTCAACCACTTATTCATCGAGACCACCACTTATTTAGTGGGGTAAATAGCAATGACAATTACAGGAGCAATCACCAGTGGTACTACCATTGGTGTTACATTAAGCTCAACATGAAATATTTCTGTTCATCATATGTTGCTGCTATGTTAGGCAAATGATAGAAATATGAAGTAAAAATCCCCCAAAGATGCTACAATGATAATATGAGAATACCTCCACAAATTATAACAATAATACCTCAATAACAAGGCCTTAAGAGGTGGGTAGATGGTTGAATAAGTTGCTGTTGCAAGTTTGATACGAATAACAACAGGCTGGAAACACCAATTATTAACCCTTCAACGCGCATAACATCATCAATATGTAAAGAAATCATTCCCAACAACTTGCAAAGGCAAGTACTAGGATAGGTGCCCAAGATAAGATACATAGCATCCCCTCAAATTCTGAACAAAACTCACCAAAACTCCTACCAATAGGGTTTATGACCTCCCTAGATGGGCGACCAACAAGATAAAATCAATCTCTCCATAAAAAATGCCTAAAATCTGAGCAAAGGGGTGCCCGAGATGAAGAATGCCAATGATCCAACACCCACAAAAAAGTTACAAGTCCTTCGATTAATGTGAGTGAAAAGGTAGGTTAGCTAGGCTATGGAAGAACACAAACGAACAACTCCAAAATATGAAAACAACAGTCCAAACCTTTGCACAAATAGTTATCACATCAAAGCATACCTAGAAATCATCATGAGTGACCAAAACTAAAAACAAACCATCACCAATAAGCTCCAATGGTGATTACTGAATGCAATCACAATCCACTAGCTAGGGATTATCTTTCAAATCCAAAACCAACAACCTAAAGAGGGTTTTCATCCTCCAAAGATTCAAGAAAGAACTCTTTGGTTCCAATCTGGCAGCATAACTTTATCTCCAAATTGCATAATCAAAAGAGAGCAAATGAGGGAGTATATATAAGACTTGAGACCCAGAAGCCCAAAAGTTTGAATAACATTTCCCTTTGAAAAGGGATGCCACACTTGGGGGGAATAATACTTAGTTTAAATTTCTCTTTAATCCTTCACTTGGGCATCCACTTGAGCCAAGGCAAGAAAACCATCTTTTAAAACAACTTAAATTTACCATGTCTAGGCGTGGGGGTCCAAGGGGCCTTTTTAGAACTTTATAATTTATAACTTAAGTTGCCAAACTTGCCTTTTTCGAACTCCAAGGATGGTGGAAGCACTTAACTGCCAAAATTGACAGACTCAACAACTGAAAATGCCATCCCAGCCAAAACTGGAAACCCAGTACAAAACTATTGTCAGTTCCACTGCCATAAATAACACTTATTAAAAATAGTATATTGCTAAAAATAGTATGTGTGTCCAAACTCAAAATAATCCCAATTTGGGATGCAACTGTGACTCACTAAAAATAGTAAGTGCTAAAAATAGACACCACTAAAATAGTAGTGGCTGCCCACCAAGGGTCTCATAAAACCTAGAAAAAAGCCAAAAAAACTCTTTGGCAATCCTCTATGATACCCCTTGAAATCTTGGCAAGAACCCTCCAAGAATCTTGGAATCCCTTGAAATGCCTCTGAATAGTCTATGAGACTCCAAAAATAGGTTAACGGTCACTAAAATGCTTAGGGCTAAAAATGGGACATTACAATCCTCCTTTCCCAAAGATTGCTTCTCCTCAAGCAATGCCATCACAACTCTAGCGACAAAAAACCCATCCACAATAAAACCAAGTAAGATCCTAGGGTCCCACATTAATCTCAGAAAGAAACCACCATGTTGACGCTTCACCACTTCAATCACAACTATAAATTCATGGTGCCAAACTTGCACTCTCCTCACCTATAACCCCGACATGTTTACCATTCTCGAGACTCAATCTGAAATACTTGAGAGGCTTGAAATCAAAACCATGAAACATCTCCTGCCAAAACATCTCTAAGAAGTCCATATCTGCAATCCCACTGCCTAACATGTTCCTGGGTGATAGGAAGGGAAGTATGCTCAACCCAAAATCATACTCCTCAACATAACTCCTCATGGTGTCAAGCAACACAAATGCATATGTGACTCCCTCCAATCTTCTTGCTAAAAGGAAAGCAATCCTTAGCAAGAGTTCAACAGACTCATCATCATAATACCGCACACAACCATAAACTCTTTTGAAAACTTTGACTATTCCAACTCCAAGTGTCTCTGAATAGTGAAACCAAGTATGCGGAAGTTCACTGTCCTGAACCAACACCGAGAGGGAACTACCATGGTTTTCATCACAAATCTTCATAAGGTGAACTCTCTAAGTTTGGAAGGTTCAAAGAAACAAGTAATCACTGTTGTTCAAAGCTAGAGTCAACAAAGTACAATTTGAGTTTAGTGCTCTACACAAGGGTTTATAGGAGTGAATTTGCACCCATTTTGCAAATTCCCCTTTTTCATCCCTCCATCTTAGAAAATCAAAATTGACTAAGAAATTCCACATCACCCATCTACAACACATCCACTTGACACTTGTCTTTTGTGTCGGTGGGGGAATTTTTATTGGGGTCGCGAGCACGGTGTGTGGACATCTATGTGGCATGATGTCATCCCTAACAAATTCTTGCCTCTGGAGTCCATAGGGACATTATGTTCCCCATTGGGGATGAAGTGTAATGCTTCTATGTCGACCAATTGACTTGAAAATGGTTCTTTCCCTCCTAATTCTTCTTCAAATGCATATCTTTCATGTTCATTCTATCCTCTACACACTAGGTTGATTTCTTTAGCATCTCTTGAGCAATTCAATTCATCTTCTACACATCTTGCTACACTTTTTCCACCATTGGAGTTGGAACTTGGTGTCCCGAGGGACTACTACTTCATTGTTGTGATAGTGTAGACCTTTCCAAGCTTGCAACCTCCTCTACGTGCTTGAGGGCACCTCGATTGAGAAGGTTATATTGTTTCATTTCTCCATTTCCATAGCATTGTCATTTGATTTACGTAGCATAATGTTGTTGTGATTGTTCGGTATTCTCTTCTACTATTTCCTTTATCGTATTTTCTATCTCGTGGCTTTCTTGGCTGTCCGTGGAGGTGGAAACACCAAAGCGGGGGGTTGATTGAGACAAACCCCTATACAGCCCCAACAATTTTCCTCTCTTGGTTGTGTGTAGGTGTACATGTGTGTGGAGCTTGCTGGCGAATTAGACTCTCAATGAATTGGTCTTCATCACCTTCATTTTCGTCATCTCCTTCATTATCTCTATAGTTATTTCTTAAATTTAGTTATTTATCATTCTGTTTAGCACGTTAAAACTCATTGACTAGACCGTTAGTAGGTTTTTTTGAACTCCATATTGTACTTTTACACTTTTTGGCCATATGGACGCCAATGCCTCAGAGAGATGCTAGCATGTCGCGCTGTCGTGCCTGACCCGCACTGTTGTCCTTAGGCAAAGAGCTATCTGAGGTATGGTTCGAGTTCCAAAAATTGGCTCGTTTAGTCCCATTCAAACGTTCGGATCAATAGAGTGACAAAATCACTTGAGAGTGCTCTTCACTATCGTTGACCTAAAACACCTGCTTAGCTTGAGGTAAGTTAGGGCAACCCTCTGCTCTCGGCTCTCCATGAACTGGAGCCTTGGTGTGGTTGGTCCCCCTACCTTACAAAGGGATAACAACAATACCAATGAAATTCCCAAGTATAAGAACATGAGATGAGCATTGTGTTGCACCAAAAAAACTCAAGAGTGACTGGGAAACACTCTACAACCATCTCCAACTGAAACCATTTAATTGACAAGAAATAATGTGCCAATTCTCCTGAATGAGAGCAACCCCAATTGTAAGGTGGTTGGTCTGTGACCAAACAACAAGCTCAAGACTCAAAATATGACCCTTTCTATGCCAAGGAACACTTCCAAGAGTACCCATTTGTTCAATTCTCCAAGCCTTAGTATCTCTCTCCAATCTATTCGTAGATGAACAATTGGAATCACAAAATGGTTGGTAAGAGAAGGAACACCATTATAAATTCTGAAAATTTGATCCTTATCTCTCCAAGTTTCTTTTCTATCATTCCCAATAAGCTCCATCAATCCTTGTTGAGGATCCCAAGCATGGATACTCAACCCAAGAATGATCTCTAGCACACCTGGAAAGGTACACATCACAACTCCAAATACTGTTCATAAGTTCTTGCTCACCATGGAAGTTTGTGACTTCGTGGGTATGCTCTTCTATTCCCTCCATGAAAGCATAAGCATCAAAGGGGCATGGAATAATTGTTTCCTTCAAACCAAACCCCCCAAAAGGATTAGTGTAAGATAAAGCATCACTCAATCCAAAGGATGGATTGTTAAACATGGAGACGTCTTGTTTAGGTCCTTTCTTCAGAGCTTCATAAGTAACAAGCTTGAAACCTCCTTTCCTTGCTACTATAATGAAATTTCTAGTATCTACAAAACAACATTTTGATAACCTTTTAGTGTCAAAGATGTTGGAGTCACCAGTACCAAACACTTCCCATGCAGAAACTTATCTTTCTCCTCATTTGCACATATCATATCATGTTGTCTTCCAGGAGGGAAACCAATCACCTCATAATGTGAACTTAGATCAACATCAAGCTAACAACCACATTGCAACACAAGTCTTGAGGCTTCTCATAGATCCCATACCTTGTTTTCACCAAGTGCAATGGTACAATCTAGATTGTTCCATCATCCAACTCAAAAAGTGGATTATCAATTGGCATGCCAACACCCATCTCAAATAATGGGTTATCAACAAATTGAAGATTAGCTTCATTCCCAAAATCAAACCACTCCTCTTGTTGATTCAAACTTCCCTTACCTAATTTCTTAAAGAAACCCTCTAAGTCAAACTCCTCTTGTAGACTATCAAGCTCATCAATTACTTGCTTGATTTCCTTAGCTCTTTGTTCAATCTCTTGCTGCCTGAATTTTTTTGCATCAACTAGTTGACCTTTCACCTCCATTAGTGCCATTTGAGTAGGTTCTAACATGTCCTTTTTTGAATCAAGCTCAAGAGTAATCTCACCAACCTTTCTTTCTTCTTTGAATGCACTAATGACCTTCTTTGCAAATTCGAGGGCATAGTCTCTATAATCAAGTGTAAGTATTCTTATTTCATTGCCTCCAAAGAGTCTTTGAAAAGTTACAAATTAGGGAAAGTGACTCCATTCCTAACTCCTTGTCCCTCTTTAATCCAAGCCTTCCAGTAGAGTTCTTCAATTAGATTGTGTGTGTTGTCAATTCTGAATAGAGCTTGCACTTCATCTTCAACGGACACCAAGGATTGATTTCTCCAATCATGGATATGAAAGGATGGTGAATTGCTATTAGGTTGCATGACAAAATCAGAACTCTCATTCTTGTCATCAATTTCTCCATGGTTGTTCCAAGATCCTTGTCCCTTTTCATCAACTTGATGAGAATTCTCAACATTGGGATGAGGATCAAACTAAACAAATTCACTAAGCCTTTGCTTATAATCAGCACCATGCATTAATGAATTAGATTGTTGGTCAAGATCATTATCAAACTTCCCTGTATTAGATTCTTCAATAGCAACCTCATGGCTTACATTATGCTCTAAAATTTGAACACCAACAAAATCAAGAGAAGATTCATCCCATGTAGGATCCTCAACATATTTAGGTGCCAACAAACCCAAGTCCCATATGTCGAAGGGCTGATTGCTTTTCTCAAAAGAAAGTTGTTAATTATGCTCCTCAAGAGTGGTTGTCTGTATGAAAAAGGCACTCTCCAACTCACAAGTGTTGCAATCATCAAAAACATCCCTCTTCATAAGCTTGGCTTGGAAGCCAAACCAAAAACCACCTAAAACATCATTACTAGAATGAGATAAGGAACCATCATCATTCACTGATTTGAAGACACCATCATAATCACCCTCAACATGCTCTTCTTCTAAAGGTGTATAAGTGGACTCACCATACACATCAACTATACTAGAATCTTTGTAAAGTCATTAGTCTTAGAATCATCCCTGGATAATTTTGAATTAGGTTTCAAGGAAATTATTTTGTCCTTTTTGACAAACCAATTCTCATAATCACTAGTTACATGCAAGTCTAAGGGATTGTTTTGGGGCTCTGTAACACACTCCTCATATGTCAAGGAAACTTCTCCAACCAAACCTTTAGATTTTGCAACAATCCTTGAGTATGTATTTTTAATGTTAGGGTCCCTCATTAGCATAGTCAGTTCTTGCACCAACTCAAATCTAGGCTTTTCTATAGTCATCTTGCCCTTTTTCTTCTAACAACTGCAAGGACACATTGTAATAGACATGTAGGTGCTGGTCACTAACATGCAAAAGATGTTAACCACTAGAACCGAAACACTATTGAAACTCTAACATGCAACTAAAGAATTGTATCAAGGTTAGAACTCCAATAAGCTGGTAGGAAAACCAGCTCTGATACCACTATAATAACCCACCCTTAATTTTTTTCAAATTTGCACTCATTAGCGTTAGCCAAATAAAAATGAATATGAACTGAGAGTAACATGTAACATAAAGTAAGCTCAACAACTTATTCAAAAGGAGCACCACTTATTCAGTGGGGTAAGTAGCAATGACAATTACAGGGGTAGTCACCAATGATACTACCACTGGTGTTGCAATAAGGTCAACATGAAATATTTCAGTTCATCATATGTTGCTGCTACGTTAGGAAAATGATAGAAATATGAAGTACAAATTCCCCCAAAGATGCTACAATGATAATATGAGAATACCCCCACAAATTATAACAATAATACCTCAATAACAAGGCCTCTAGAGGTGGGTAGATGGTTGAATAAGCTGCTATTGCAGGTTTGATACGAATAATAACAAGGTGGAAACACCAATCAACAACCCTTCAATGAGCACAACTTCACCAATATGTAATAGAATCACTCCCAACAACTTGCAAAGGCAAGTACTAGGCTAGGCATCCAAAATAAGCTAGATAGCAGCCCCCCACAAGTTTGAACATCGATAACACTCACCAAAACTCCTACCACCAGGGTTATACGACCTCCCTAGATGGACAACCAACACGATAAAATTGGTCTCCATAAAAAAATCCCATAATCTGAGCAAAGGGGCACCCAAGATGAATGCCAATGATCCAACACCCACAAAAAAGTTAACAAGTCCTCCGATCAACATGAGTGAAAAGGTAGGTTAGCTAGGCTATGTAAGAACATGAGCCAACAACTCCAAAATTTTAAACCAACATTCCAAATCTTTGCACAAATAGTTATCACATCAAAGCATAGCTAGAAATAATCATGAGTGACTAAAGCTAAAAACAAACCATCACCGATAAGCTCCAATGGTGATTACTAAATGCAATCACACTCCACCAGCTAGGGATTATCTTTCAAATCCAAAACCAACAACCTAAAGAGGGTTTTCATCCTCCAAAGATTCAGGAAAGAACAATTTGGTTCCAATCTGACATTATAACTTTATCTTCAAATTGCATAATCAAAAGAGAGAAAATGAGGGAGTATATGTAAGGATTGAGACCTAGAAGTTTGAATAACATTTCCCTTTGAAAAGGGATGCCACACTTGAGGGGAATAATATTTAATTTAAATTTCTCTTTAATTATTCATCTTGGGCGTCTACATTAGCCAAGGCAAGAAAAACATCTTTTAAAACAACTTAAAGCTACCATGTCTAGGTGTGGGGGTCCAAGGGGCCTTTTTAAAACTTTATAATTTATAACTTAAGTTGCCAAACTTGCCTTTTTTGAACTCCAAGGATGTGGAAGCACTGAATTTCTCAAATTCAGAGACTCAACAATTGAAAATGCCACCCTTGCCAAAACTGAAAACCCAATACAAAACTGCTGTCAGAGCCACTGCCAAAAATAACATTTATTAAAAATAGTATACTACTAAAAATAGTAAGTGTGTCCAAACTCAAAATAAGTCCAATTTGAGATGTAGTTGTGACTTACTAAAAATAGTAAGTGCTCAAAATATGCACTACTAAAAATAGTAGTGACTGCCTACCAAGGGTCTCAAAAACCCAGAAAAACCCAAAAAAATCTCTAGAAATCCTCTACAATTATCCCCTGAAATCCTATCAAAGGATTATTGTAAAGTTATTGCTAAATGCTTTCATCGATTTCTTCATGTTTGGATGCAAAGGATTATTTTACAAACCAAATAAATTTAAAATATTATAGCTCCCAATTCTAGAAATTATTTTGGAACTCTTTACCTACGAAAATTTAAAAGAAATAACAAGGGAAATTGCTTTAAATCAAACATATGGAAATGTTAACAACTATTAGTATGAGCAAACCCCATGATTATCATGCCAACTCTTGTTTTCTCTTGCAATATTTTCCCCAACTTTGCTTCACCTCCTTAGATCTCATTTTTCTCTGTATATGCCTAATTATTTACCCAAAAATGTGTTTTAAAGAGGTCACGAGTCTTCCTTTTGCCTTGCATGCAAATTTGACCCCAACCTACAATTTTTTTTCTCAAAGGGTTGGCATACCCTCTTAATGACACAAACACCCTTCCCCTTTACCTCCATCATTCTCATTTATCCTAAGTTGCCTCCTAGCTATGAGAGGAATATATAACTCCAGTAATGCTCTCTTCTTCTTCTTCTTCTCTATTGGGTTTTGGTGAAAATGCCATGAATTATGTTGTTTTTTAAAAATATTTTTCATTCTATACATTTTTATTTTTATATTATTTCTTTATTTTACTTTTATTTCTTGCATTATTTTGAAATACCAATGCATAGAGATATGTGGGTGGGTGCATGAAGTTGGGTACCAATTTCGTGGCCACTTTCTAAAAAAAGTTTGAAAATGCTATAACACGAAAGTCTTCATTTTCACTTCGACTGTTTTCTTCTTCTGTCCGCGGCCAAAACCCCCCAACTTTTGTTCTCGCGTTCTAGGAGGAGGTGTTGGGCACAATTATTCAACAAGAGTTGCTATTTATTTGCAAGGATGGTGCCACGATGACAAAGAGGTGGGAGAGGTAAGATTGTTTGTTGTTTGTTTTGAAATTCTTAGTTTTAGGTTAAATTTGATATATAAATTTTTGAATTTGTAGGAGATGCAAATGAACTCGCAAACCCGCAAAATCCTCAAGAAGAAGAGCAACCAAATCCTGAAGAACAAAATCCTCAACAAGAAAATCAACCTCAACAACAACCTCCTCCACCAATCCCTCAACACCCTCTTGGCACTCAACAAAATTTAATGAGTGAGATTGAGAACAACAAAAAATAGATTGAAGATTTTATTAGTAGGTTGAGTGATCCAAATGGTTCAACCACATAAAGAATGACCGTTGCAAATTCATTGAAAGATATGTTAAAAAATGTAGATTCAATTAGAAAACAAATAACTAGATGGCAAGATAGGAGGCAAGCGGCTAGGGCATATTATGCAAATAAACTATCATATAAACAAGTAAAAGATTTAAAAATTAAAAAGGTAATTTGTGCTCATTATTCATTGACCCACACACAAATCAAAATCTTAGCCTCAATGCGAAGAGGTTTCCTATTCATTGGTGCCACCACCAAGAGATTAGAAACCGTTTTTATGATAGGTGGTACATGGTCTTTGATGACTGACCGTGCAACAATTGTGAAGTTCCCCAGTATTTTCTTAGGAAACTATACATTGAGTTCATATTGAACAAAATACCAAATTATTTTGATATGAGGGACTTCTAGGGGAGAGGTGGGGGGTCAGCTTAGGATAGGCCCAACACACAGCCGAATCCTACGCGGCGAGGGAGACGAGCTCTCGCTAGGCCGCTTCGTGAGCACATTGTTATGCTTGCAGTCGCGAAGGAGAGTGCGAACGTAGAGAAATTACAGGCGATAAACACTTTGACCCAGAGTGTCATTCATCATACTAGCCCTATTCTACAGCGCCATCCAGGGGAGTCTTCGAGTGCTGGACTTCGAACCCATGTGTGTCAATCTTGCAGGGCGACTTGTTCATATGACCCCACCGACACTCAGGAGGCTGCTACGGAGGATCCTTATACAACTACGGAGATGGAGAGGGCGGCTGACATTTTGCATGATACGTATGGAATTGATACTTAGGTAAAAGTTAGCATGTTCATTGAATTTAGTTTATTAAATTTTGATTTTGAAATGCAAGATTAACTAATTTAGTTTTATGATTTTAATAAAGTTGCAGGGTCACAGTGTTGAGACTGGATACACCGGCCCTCTACCTACTTATTTCTGCAGTACACCTATCGGCGGGGTATGTAACTAGTAAACAATTATAAATTTATTACATGTTAATAGCATTGTTTTATGAATGGTATTTTAATATGCGATTTGGATGTTGAACAAGGTAATATTGGAAGTTTGAAGGGAACACCTCCTAGTGCCAGCGGATTTACTCAAACCTTCACGCAGCTAATAGAATAAAGAGTTTAATTGATGAATTGTACTTAATAGATTTGTGTAGTTTATATTCATATTGTCGGTTACATTGAATTGCACATCATTCAAACTCAAAGCATTACTTTACATTCCATATAACTAATAACTAGATGTTGATAGATGATAAAATTTCAACTACAATATAGTTGTTTAGAAAGTCATCATAAGTAGTGATGCAATTTCTTCACATGGAGGCATGTGCTTGCAAAGGTGCACCTGCACAACAAACTATGGATGCTTGGAAAAAATCTATGAAACCATAATAGTAAGCAATAGCATAGACAATGCAATTAGTAGTTTCAAAAAATTCCTTGAAGAAATGCGGTCTCATGGTGATGGAATGGAATTCCATCACCATGAGACCACATTTCTTTGAGGAATTTCTTCAAAATTCTCACCACCTTTTCTATGATACCACATTTTTCATACATGTGCACCAAAGCATTTTATCAAACTACTCGTGCTTCCTTGCTGCTATGGCTAAAAGCCTAAAATAGGTGCTTTCCAACAAACTATGGATGCTTGGAAAAATATCTATCAAAGCATATTAATATAACAATCTAATCCTTTGAACTAAATACAAAATAAACCAATAAAATTGGTTGCATAAGAAAATTGGTTACATAAGTTTTCTAGCAAATAAATTTTATGGGGAATAGGCTTGCATTTGAACCATCTCAATTCACTTGTGCTAGTAAATTGATACAACTGAGCAATTAAACTCTACCTTATGCTAATCCAAGTGGACACAAGTATCACAAAACTAAATATAATATATTCTAAATAGAAATATCTCCAATCCTAGTTTTCACCCCCTACACATATACATTAGCATTTGTCTCTTCATTTGGCTTGGTCAAGTAGTTTCTTCCTTTTTTAGAGGAGACACTCACTATTCCTTAGAAATGGTTCTTCCACAATCTTTCTCAAATGTATCATAAGGAACCTCATATATATGCTCATAAGGCTTTGAAATACATTTGACAACTAAGAAACAAACAAAACCTTGGTATGCCTTCAAGGCACTTATGAGGATAATGTCAAATGCATCCCTTAGATAGAATAAAAGAGCATGCAATACACAACCAAAATAACACACAAAACAAAATCATGTAAAATAATAGTGGGCTACCTTAAGCAAAAGGAGAATTTTTAGAATAAATTTGAAATATTAGACAAAAGAACACTATGATTGCATTTACACACAAGATACAATCTAGTAAGCAATAATACTAGTCATAGAGAAGGCAATGAATTTTTTGAAAAAATGCCTGAAAGAAATGCGTTCTTATGGTGATGGAATGCCATGACATGCATTTTTTTGTAATGGCATTCCATCATCACGAGACCCCATTTCTTTTGAGGCATTTTTTCAAACAGTTTACTACCTTCTCTATTCCACCACAGTTATCGTACATGTCTACGAAAGCATTTAATCAAATGATTCAGTGGCTTGCTGCTATGGGTAAAATCCTAAAAACACATCCTTTCGAACAAGATATGGATAGGGAAAATAGTAGGCATGATAATCAGAAATATATAGTTTAATAAGTACTCAAAATTTTGTTCATTAGATCTCATACACTATAAGTCATGACATATCCATTGCTATTGTAACTTTTTTGTGATTAAATATTTTATTGTTTTATTTTCAGATGTTGGTTGTGGAAACACCTCCAAATGTTACGAGGGCAATGGATATCAGTGTTTCATCCGCTATGCAATCCTTGATGGGTTTGACAGGGGAGGTATGAGGCAAATTACTAAATTTTAATTTACATTCGTTGTTATAGATATTAGTTCGAGTGAAAAATCAAACCAAATTATTGATTTGTAGTCGAATTTCTATTTGGATGGTTTATACAAGGCTTGACCATGCCTCAACATCGACGTGCGAATATTTCCCTTGAGAGTGATCATGTGATGGTCGTAAGTGATTATTTTTTTAAATATATCATTTTTTATAATGTAATTTATATTTATTAATGTCTTTACTTCTTATTGTAACAGTTAAAAATTCACCAAGGACTTAACAGTAGTAGGAGGAGTAGCAGGAGCACTCTTCAAGTGCAACAAAAACGAGTGACAGACCTATCGCCATTCGATCGACCAACAAAGGGAAAGAGTTTATTTCGAGAGCCTGGAGAGCAATGAATTTTGATTCGAGAGCCCTTTGTTGTATGCCAACATGGCAGTTTTGTACATATTTTGTATTGGATATATTTGACATTGTATGCCTATATTGCATTCTCATAAGCCTATATGACTATTTTGTACCTATATTTTATACTTATATCAACATATATTGATGTATGTGTACATGGCTATTTGGTTAATACAAATATTTTTTATCGATGGTGTCCATATTTGCATGTTATAAATTCATGCTTCAATAGATATGAGTTACATGTATTGAAGTGTTTACTTTACAACGTACATGTATACTTTGTGACTTATGCGTTTTCATGTGTATACCTTGTATTCGTGCATATACTTTGTCTTAAGTTGTGTATACTTCAAGGCATATGTGTTTGTGACTACTTGTACTTCCCTTATTCACATGTACATGCTTGACTTATTCACGTGTATACTTATTAATTGGTTAAACATAACATTGATCATTGTTGTCCTTCATGGTTTGTCTTAAATAAATTAATTGATTGATGGTAAACAACTTTATCTAAAAGAAAAAAACACGTTTTCAATTGGTATTCTATGAAATGATTGATAAAAAGATTCAAATATATTTAATCCTTTGATTGGAACAACTCTATTAAACAAAGGATATGTACATAAGAATTTTCCTTTTAGATTAGCAATGCATGGAAGTTTCAAAAAGTATCCTTGATATTACAAAAAGATGTGTTTATACACTTCAATTGTGCACTCACCCTTTGGTTCTTTGAAAGAAAAATCTGCCTATGCCATTGTTGCACTGCACAGGTAAACCAAATTTTGTATTCTGGAGCTATATTAAGCTACCAATCTCAAGACCAATGTAACAATGATACAAAATAATGTTTGAGACTGCAAGAAGACATCAAAATGGCTAGTGTACTAAACAAATTCTTATGATTTATGAAGAATGTTGATAACTCTACTCAGTTGGCTTCTTTTTTCAAAATCATACAAATTGAACCCTAGCATCAATAGACTCTGTATATCAAGCTACCCCAATTCAAGTTTCAAAGATGAATATTTATCATGCATGTTTTAAATGATATTCAAGTTTATGGTGGTTTTGTTGTTTATATGATGTTATGTGATATTCTAATCCTAATGCATGCTTCTATGCTGCATATATATTTATATTTTGTTTTTACATGATTTTTGTACCAACGAAACCAAAACGAACTGAACCCCCCTCCAAAAAAATTTGGCCTAATTGGCAAACCAAACCCTCGAACCCAAACCTGAACCTCAAAACCTATTCCAACACTCTTCATTCTACTTGCACTTGTGACTTACGCATTTTCATGCATATACCTTGTATTCGTGCATATACTTTGTCTTAATTTGTGTATACTATGTATTCGTGTGTATACTTCAAGGCATATGTGTTTGTGACTTGTGCTTCCCTTATTCACATGTACATGCTTGACCTATTCACGTGTATACTTATTAATTGGTTAGCCAGAGCATTGATCATTGTTGTCCTTCATGGTTTGTCTTGAATAAATTAATTGATTGATGGTAGACAACTTTATCTAAAAGAAAAAACACGTTTTCAATTGGTATTCTATGAAATGATTGATAAAAAGATTCAAATTTATTTAATCCTTTGATTGGAACAACTCAATTACACAAAGGATATGTACATAAGACTTTTCCTTTTAGATTAGCAATGCATGGAAGTTTCAAAAAGTATCCTTGATATTACAAAAAGATGTGTTTATACACTTCAATTGTGCACTCACCCTTTGGTTCTTTGAAAGAAAAATCTGCCTATGCCATTGTTGCATTGCACAGGTAAACCAAATTTTGTATTCTGGAGCTATATTAAGCTACCAATCTCAAGACCAATGTAACAATGATACAAAATAATGTTTGAGACTGCAAGAAGACATCAAAATGGCTAGTGTACTAAAAAAATTCTTATGATTTATGAAGAACGCTGATAACTCTACTTAGTTGGCTTCTTTTTTCAAAATCATACAAATTGAACCCTAGCATCAATAGACTCTGTATATCAAGCTACCCCAATTCAAGTCTCAAAGATGAATATTTATCATGCATGTTTTAAATGATATTCAAGTTTATGATGGTTTTGTTGTTTATACGATGTTATGTGATATTCTAATCCTAATGCATGCTTCTATGCTGCATATATATTTATATTTGGTTTTTACATGATTTTTGTACCAACGAACCCAAAACGAACTGAACCCCCCTCCAAAATTTTTTGGCCTACTTGGCAAACCAAACCCCCAAACCCAAACCTGAACCTCAAAACCTATTCCAACACTCTTCATTCTGCCTGCACTTGCGACTTACGCGTTTTCATGCATATACCTTGTATTCGTGCATATATTTTGTCTTAATTTGTGTATACTATGTATTCGTGTGTATACTTCAAGGCATGTGTTTGTGACTACTTGTGCTTCCCTTATTCACATGTACATGCTTGACTTATTCACATGTATACTTATTAATTGGTTAGCCATAGCATTGATCATTGTTGTCCTTCATGGTTTGTCTTGAATAAATTAATTGATTGATGGTAAACAACTTTATCTAAAAGAAAAAAACACGTTTTCAATTGGTATTCTATGAAATGATTGATAAAAAGACTCAAATATATTTAATCCTTTGATGGGAACAACTCAATTAAACAAAGGATATGTACATAAGACTTTTCCTTTTAGATTAGCAATGCATGGAAGTTTCAAAAAGTATCCTTGATATTACAAAAACATGTGTTTATACACTTCAATTGTGCACTCACCCTTTGGTTCTTTGAAAGAAAAATTTGCCTATGCCATTGTTGCACTGCACAGGTAAACCAAAATTTGTATTCTGGAGCTATATTAAGCTACCAATCTCAAGACCAATGTAACAATGATACAAAATAATGTTTGAGACTGCAAGAAGACATCAAAATGGCTAGTGTACTAAACAAATTCTTATGATTTATGAAGAACGCTAATAACTCTACTCAGTTGGCTTCTTTTTTGAAAATCATACTGTAACTGAGGATTTCTTTTAGGTTTAAGATTAGGTTAGGAGTGTTAGCAATAAATAGAGACAAAGAAACCCAAAGACCTATCGAGTACAAAGGAAACTAAACAATAAAACAGTTATACCTGTAAATTGAATTTTCCATGATTACCTCCATAGTACCTTCTTACTTGCTGGTTGACGTGTTGCCCTCAGATTCATTGTGCGAGCAAACCTTGACGAAGTCCTACACCAAGATTTGAAGGATTTGATCACATGTCTAAAGCCTATGCCTAAATGACTAAGAATGTCTATGCCTAAAGATGTCAAGACTCAATGAAATATGCTAACAATTGCTATGAAAAATCTTAAGCGTGCAAGTGCGAAAGTGCATGAAGTGGATGTGTGTATGTGTAATCGAGAAATGAGAGGAAAATGGCATTTTATAGAAAATTCCATTTTGAATGGATAGGTGAGATTGAATTCTGACCAAAACCTAAAACCAGAGGTCCAGATTAAATATGATAATCCCTAATTAGGGTTAGGGAAAAATCATTAATCGAGCAGTCAAGATGTCATCTCAGATAATCGAATCGGCGGTGGAGAATAAATGAGGAAATTAATTCAAAAATAAAGATTTTCGAAAATGAAGAAGATAAAGACCGGACTGAAGATCAGTTTTGGAAGGGTCAAGAACCTGCCCGATCACTTGATTCTCGGAGGAAAGTTACCGTTTTGGAATTAAATTAATTCTAAATGTGAATTTTGTGAAATAATAAATAATCAATTTTTTTGGATTATTTACCATAATGAGCTGACAATTAAGAATGAGATGACATTTTAAATAATTTAATTTATTTAAAATGAGAAGAATATCAAATTTGGCAATTAAATAATTAAATTTAATTATTTAGTTTAGGAGATAAGACTAATAATTAAATAAATAAATTAATTCATTTAATTATGACAATTAGTTACATATTAAATAAATAAATAAAAACTTATTTATTTAATAATCTGGAAGAATAAAGTGAATAGAAGGTAATTAAATAAATTAAGAAATTTATTTAATTAAGAGAAGACTTAGACAATTAATGACGTGTTTAATAAATAAATAAGATTTATTTATTTAATAATCATGAAGAATAAAAGGACATGAATTAATTAAATAATTATGAATTATTTAATCAATAGTCGAATGTGGACCAAAGACATAATTAAATGTCATGATTATGCTAGGACGAAAGTGGTAAAAATGAAGCTTGTAGGCCTAGGTCATTTTTGGGTGTCTACATTTTGCCCCTCTTTGTCATAATGTCGCGTGTCGCATTGTGACAAAGAAAATAAGTCAAAGTCATGCCCCAGTGAAGGTATGGAGTATCGATGTCGGGAATTTTTTGAAATTTTGGGTCGGCGGCAGAAAAATTTGGAAAGGGTCTTGATAAGTCAATTTGATGACCAGAAAAATAATGGCACAAACGATTTTGGATTCTGACATGTTTAAGATAGCCAACGGGGTGGTCAAAGTTGGTCAAATGAGTCTCCAGTTATAACCTAGTTGACAAATGCCATTTTGACTTTATAAATAGGTTGACAGAGGGGTAAAAGTCAATTCATTCTCACTATTTACTTTGCAAATTTTGAGAGGTCAGAGTGAAAAGGACAGCAGCGAGGATGGTGATTCCAGTGACCGAGCATCGCGGAAAAATCGTGCGAACATTCAGGCGGCCAGAGGGCTCAGAGCCACCGATATGTACCCCCATCCTCCTTTGTAATTTTTTCATTTTGCGTGTCATAATTAGGTTTCTAGGGTGAATAACGAATGCGCCGCGACGCATATGCGTTCGCGTAAGCTGCATTCGCTTGCGTGTTCGACGCATTTGATGCGTCGTGACGCAAGTGCAACACCAAATTAGAGGAGACCGAGGTTTTGCACCACATTTTCCAAAAATTGCGACACAAATGCCTTTCTGAGTCGCAATTGCCAATTAGAAAGCCACAATCGTAAAATTGCGACGCATTCGCCCGTTTCCGCCACGCAATCGCGATTAAGCGATGCATTCGCGTTTATGCGATGCAAGTGTCAAATTTCATGACGCAAATACTCTGATGCAACACATTTGAGCAATGAAATGACACAATTGCTATTTTGCAACGCATTTGAAGTACGAAACAACGTAATTGATGCTTTGCGACACACTTGTGGTCAACGCGACGCATTTGATTTTTACTTTGACAAGGGCTGATTTTGATGTTTGTGTAACTTTAAATGCTTTTGATAATACTGAAAGTTTGTGCAAAAGGTACTGACAACTTGTTTGGCTTTGTGCAGAGGCAGCTTGCCTCGATTTACACACGAGAGAGCAGACTGATGACATTTCAGTTTGCTGACCAATTGAGCCCATGAGAGCGACGTTGGTTGATGCAACTTGGTTTGTTCTATGTTGCTTATATGCCCGCCATTCAGGCGAATAGGGGACTACTGACTGCGCTGTGTGAGCGGTGGCATTCAGAGACCTGCTCCTTCCACCTGCCGACAGGTGAGGCGATCATCACGTTGAAGGATGTGTACTAGATTTTGCGAGTGCCGATCCGAGGGGAGCAGATCATCTACGACCCTCGCCATGGTGAGCAGACTTTCCGAGCATACTATCGAGATGAGGGTGCAGGACTGGGCATCCAGGGATATGAGATCCGGTGGGAGTTCATGGCGGAGCACTATGGTCACTTTGATGCATTCCTTGCGACCTTGATTGGAGGTATTTTGATTCCTGACTGTCGGGGTCACGGATTCCCTATTGGCTGGGGAGATGTGTTGGTTGGTATGAGACGTGACATGACAGTTTATGCTTGGGGTCCCTGTTTACTGGGGACACTCTATCATCAGTTGCATGATGTTGCTTACAGGAGGGCAAAGAGTATCTCCTGCAGGACTACTCTGATGATGATTTGGGCTTGGGAGCACATAGCCATATTTCGTCCACCGATTGATAGACCATAGCTGGCCGAGGGGATGCCCTATGCTTATTACTCCATAGGTGCTTTATAGCAGACCCGAATGGGCGAGACCGGTTGGTGGCGGCACATGATTGACACGATGGTGTCCTTTATCTGGAGACCATACAGAGACTTCGAGCAGTGGAATGATGAGGACGACCACTTGAGCCTTTGTAGACAGTACATATATTTGATTGGGAGGACTGTGCAGACCTCACTGATGATCGAGATGTATTTTTCGTAGTGTGTCCTTAGGCAGTTCGGAGAGCAGCAGGGTGTACCTACAGGGACAACTGAGTATGCCCGGTCATTCAGAGTGTATGCTTGGGGACCAGCCATTCCAGTGGCCTTCGCAGAGCAGTAGATTGATGGGCTAGGAGCCCAGACATGGGGATGGGGGGGTGGAGTAGCCGATCCCAGGACCACAGCGGACTATGATTTATGGTGGTAGGCATACAGACCAGTGCCATTAATAGATCTTGATGGGCCAACACCTATGGATAGGCGGTCGGTGATACCTCGTGTGTCGAGGGCTAGACAGGGAGTCAGAGGTGGTGACAGGGGTAGAGGCAGGGATGGAGGCAGGGTTGGAGGCAAGGATGGAGGTAGGGATGGAGATGATGGCAGAGACGGCCGAAGGCGACAACGAGATGGTCAGAGACAGGCCCGGAGGGTGTGCCCATGTGTGATGAGGGTAGCATTAGATTCTATCCCTGAGGTTGGCGAGGAGGGGGAGAGAGAGGAGTAGCCCCGACAGGATGGAGAGGGTGAGGAGAGATGGGAGGAGGAGGTGGAGGTGGGGAGACAGGAGGAGGAGGCAGATGTGGAGAGACAGAAGGAGGACGTGGCCGAGGAGGAGAGACATACAGAGGATGTGGCCGAGGAGGAAAGACATGAGGAGGACATGGATGTGGGGAGATAGGAGGAGGACATGGAGGTGGGGAGACAGGAGGAGGATGTGGCAGTGGAAGAGGATGTGGTCAACGACGATGATGATGAGGATGATGCCATGGATGAGGCCGAGAGACTCCTCAGATGGAGGATGGTGGAGGGAGAGGAGGAGATACCGTCCTCCTCGGAATTGCCCCAGGATGTCATGACAGATCGGAGGGTGGCTGATTTACAGCGGAGACTGGATGAGAGCATGGCCCAGGTCAAATCATTGCAGTCAGAGTAAGAGGTAGCTCAGGTAGAGTAGGATTAGGTAGTGATCCGCTAGCAGGACTCTGCTCAATGGTGTACATAGTTTGCAACATTATGTACAGGGCCTACAAGGGATATGGCTATCGAGTTGGCTAGGGTGAGCACGAGATTGGGATAGTACAGGACATTATATGAGCAAGCAGTGTCACCTGAGCGACGAGATCCTACCTTGTCACAGTCATAGACGAGGACAGGTAGTGGCCATAGATTAGGCAGTGCCATTGGCAGCAGGAGTCACACGAGTGCCAGAGGGTCTACCTTGACAGGGCACACATTAGGGCACAGGTCACATCACTCACATCGACACACCCCGAGTCACCATTCAAGCCATAGTCATGGGTTGACTGGTTCAGTGCAGAGGTTGGTACAGGGATAGCCACCAGTGGTAGATCCTTCAACTTCTCAGAGTCAGGCCGCAGTGATGCCACATGTGTCTGTTACTGTGGAGATGACGCCTTCATTCTTAGTTCCATTAGTGGCACAGGCAGAGGTTGCCACAGGTCCACCTATCGTTTCAGTGCCAGTTTTAGAGTTGCAGCCACCACATTCTTCACCATGAGGGGATGATGAGAGTCTACCCTAGGGGCATTTTTGTTATTATGACACACTATGTATATATTATTGAGCCTGTGAGCTCCATTTTTGGGATATCTCTTGACTTTATCCTGTGACATTGTACATTTTTGAGATGATATTATATGATGATGTAGTTTTGATGCGGCCTACATGTGTGTTATGTGTTGTTCTTTGATTTAATGCATTATGATATATGTGATGTATGATGTTGATTTATGAGGTATCATGTATGTCCTATGATGCTTATTTATGATTTTGATGCCATGATGATGCAATGCTTACCTATATGAGATGATGATGATAATGATGTGTATAATGTATTTAGTAAATGGATGCAATGTTGATGGTTATGTTAATGGAATGCTTATGATTATGTATATGATTTAATGCTATGGATGATGTATGTCTGGACCTAATGCAATTTTTATATGATCATGGATGCATTTATGTTTTTGGATGTCACAGGATATCATCGTGAGATGGACGAGAGAAGGTGACTAGACTGAAGAAGAGAAGATGACCAGACTGAAGGAGATGCATGTTAATTCCTAGACCAAATCCTTCAAAGCTTTACTATAGGACTTTAATATTTATTGCTCTTAATCATCATTGGGAAGATTGTTGTAATGACTAACAAACACCATGATATGACATAGATCAAGGTGTGCAAGGTCGTACCATCACGTAAGACAAGCAGTCGCAGACAAGGATGATCATGACTCATACTAAGAGCGTGATTGCCCCAGTCTTTTTCTCATAATCAACCACAAGTAGAAAAAGAAAAGGACAATTCATGAAACATCGTTGCTTCTCTAAATCCTGTTTCCAGGACATCCTTGAGAAACTAGCGGCATGATTGTTGAAATACAAAAATAGAGCCCTTACCATGATATGTCACTATTTTTCTAAATCCTCGTATCAGGACCTCGCTGAGAAACTAGTAGTCATGTCCGTCAATCATCATGATACGTCGTTGCTTCTCTAAATCCTGTTATTGGGATCTCGCTGAAAAACTAATAACATGATAAAAACCAAAGAGACAAGTGTCAAGTGTTTGCCATGTGCATCTGGATATTCATTGTTCTGATGTCAAGATGTCAGGTTTGATGATGATGAGATGCCAGAGTGTCAAAACTTTGATAATGCTCTGATGACAAATGTCAAAAATTGCCAAATTTAGGAAGGACACATCCTGAATAATGTTGATGTCGAGAGGATTTGATCCCTAACAGTCGAAAGGGGTCCCTCAAAATGATGACGATGCCTAGGAAGGACCCATCCTAAGGCATAGATGACAGAGTTGGTTCTTTAGAAGGACACATCTGAAGAAAACTAATGTTAAGAGGAGTGATCCTTAGATGCCAAGAGGATCCCTTGAAATGTCTAATGACAATGATGATGCCTAGGAAGGACACATCCTAAGGCATGAATGACTGAGGCTATCTTTCATAAGGACACATCTAAAGATTACCCTAAAGTTGACAGTTTGACAGGTTATGATGATTTGACTTGCTTTGACCGAGTTTGACTTGTGTTTGACTATATGCCGATATTGTCATGATGATATGATTGACCTGTTGATGATATTGTCATATTGAAATAACTTATTGCCATGAGTTGTTTTTAGGAGTTTACCCATTCGAGAATGATTCTCTTTGCCTTGAAGATATTTTGACGTGTGTTCCAGTGTAGTGCCATGAACCCTAATGGACTGACCTGGTGCGGCCTCGGGGGCTCATTGACAGATGGCCTTGCCTACGTCATACACTCAGAGACCTCATAGTTTGACACGACCAATGACTTTGTATTGATGACCAAAGAATGTGCCATGATTTTATTTTGACAAACCTAAATGGATTGACCTAATGTCTCGGGGACTCAAATGTGATTCTTGCCTACGTAGCAAATGCGCAGAGACAACGTAGTTCGAACAATGAAATGGACTGACTGACATGACTGACTTTGACTCCATTTTTAGGATTTTGACATTGATTTGGATGTTTTTTGTGTTTTTCTTCAGGACGTTTTATGATTTTTAGGTCTTTCTTCAGGACATTTTATGATGTTTTTGGTCTTTCTTCAGGACATTTTGTGATGTTTTTGGTCTTTTTTGTGAATTTTTTTGGTCTTTTTTTTTTTCGGACTTTTTACCATGCTTTTGTCTTTTTTTAGGACTTTTTCCAATTGCTGAAACCATGCGTGACATCCACTGCAGTTGCATGATAAATTTTTTTCCCCCAATCAGGTCCAAGACTTAGCCATTTTTAAGGGACATGGGGAGGATGTTGTTGGTGTACCAGGTGGACAGTCGCCAGGACTTGATGCCAATCGTTTATCCACTATGATAGGTAGGGTAGAATGTGGTGGCGATTTGCGTGAAAATGACAGAAATACCTTTCATCCTAGGCCAAGGCAGACAAAGTGATAGTAGATGGCAGAGCAATGATTGATTACGCATGGCGCCTGTTTGCCAGGTTTTCACTATTGGATGGATTATTTTTCTCTTTACTATTTTTTTTCCTCTTTCTCATTTTTTTGGTGTTTCCAAGATGCATGTTTGCCAGGTTTTCATCAAGGCAACGATTTTTTTATCATTTTTCAATTTTTTTTTTTGTATTTTATGGTTTTCAACTCAATCCCCTGATGTTATGTGTAGAACCTTCGGAGATGTAAAATGTTGATGGGCTTTGTCAGTTGTTCTCCATCTGGCGTGGCTAGCTGATAAGCTCTAGAACAGAAAGAAGATATGATAATGTAGGGACCCAACCAATTTGGTTCAAACTTTCCTGACTTTTCTTTGTCAGCTTGGTTCTTGGGATTCTGCATGAGAACTAGGTCGTCAATGTCAAATTTCCTGACCATAACCTTCTTATTTTAGCTGCGACAAAGAAGGTTCTGATATGCTTGAAGATGGTTCAGTGAATTTTGCCTTCTTTCTTCTAGCATTTCCAGCTCGTGCAAGTGTGATTGTCTGTACTCTTCATCAGTTAAACCCTTCAGGGAGACTCATAACGAAGGAATTTCAATCTCAATGGGCAAGATGGCCTCAGTGCCAAAGACTAGGGAAAATGGAGTTTCTCTTGTAGGTGTACGAATGCTAGATCGGTAAGCCTACAGAGCCAGGTTGAGTTGTATGTGCCAGTCACGACCAGCGTTGTTGACAGTATTTTTGAGGATTTTGACAATGGTTTTATTTGACGCCTCAGCTTGACTGTTTCCTTGTGGGTAGTACGGAGATGAAAATGGTGTTGGATGTGAAATTTCTCACATAACTCCCGAACATCTTAGTTTTTAAATTGATGTCCATTGTCAGTGATGATGGATTGCGGAAGGCCATACCGGAAAATGATGTAGTTAAGAATGAATTTGGATATTTTCTTGCCGGTTATGTATGTCAAAGGGATGGCTTCGATCCACTTTGTAAAATACTCAGTGGCAATGATGATAAATTTGTGGCCATTGGATGAGGTTGGATGAATCTTACCCACGAGGTCGAGTCCCCATTGAGCGAAGGGCCAAGGAGAAGTGATTGGTTGAAGTTCCTGTGCTGGAGCATGGATCAAATCACTATGAATTTGACATTTGCGACAAGTCCTAACATATTCTATTGCATCCTTTTCAATGGTTAGCCAATAATACCCAAGTCTCGTTACTTTCTTGGCTAGAGAAGGACCACTCGAATGAGACCCGCATATATCGTCGTGTACTTTGCGTAAGGTCGTATGTGCTTCGTTGGTGTCGAGACATCTAAGGAGGGTGTTATCAAAGCTACGGCGATAAAGGGTGTCACTGACGATGGCATACCTTGTGGATTTTCGGATGGACTTCCTTTGGTTATTGGATAGGTTCGGTGGAAGGGTTTGAGATTTTAGGTAGTCATAAATATCCTGATACCAGGGAGAGTCAGGACCAACAAGTTTACAAACCATCTCTGACTCCAGAATGTCATAGGTAGGGACCAATAATTTCTCTATTAGGAATTCCAACTGAGGCAAATTGCTTGGTATGTCAAGGATAGAGCCTATTGTAGCCATAGCATCTGCTGCTTTGTTCTGGGCTCTCGAAACTTGTTCAAAAGTTACCATATGAAAGTATGTGTGGAAACTGTCAACCATCCATTTGTAAGGCATCAAATTCTCATCCTTTGTGTCATAGTCATCATTAACCTGGCTGATGACAAGTTGAGAATCCCCGTAGACATGTAGTGCTCTGATCTTCCATTTTATTGCCATTCTTAGTCCTATAACTAATGCCTCATATTCTACCACATTGTTTGTGCATGGGAAGGCAATACAGAAAGACTTAGGAATGGAGTCTCCTTGCGGGGTGATGAACAGGATTCCTACCCCTGAGCCATGATTTGTGTGTGATCCGTCAAAGTAGAGTCGCCAAGGTGCCTTAGGTTCAGTATGGAATATCGAATCATCTAGAAAATTTGCCACTAACGGGTGATCACTCTGCAAAGGTGCATTTTCCTGCTGGTCTGCTATGGCTTGTCCTTTTATAGCCTTTCTTTCGACATACTGAATGTCATATTCGCTCATAATCATGACCCATTTTGCCAGACGTCCTGTTAATGCTGCCCGACTTAGAAAATATTTGAGTGGCTCGATCTTTGCTACTAGTTGTGTCTGATGATTCAACATATAATGTCTTAGCTTTTGTGTTGAAAATACCATGGCTAGGCAAGCTCGTTCAATTGGTGTGTAGTTCAGTTCATATCCGACCAATGTTCGACTGATGTAATATATAGCTCTTTCTTTTTCTTCTTGGTCATTCTGTGCTAGTAATGCCCCCAGTGTTGAACTAGTTGTCGAGATGTATAGGATCAATGGCTTTCCATGAATGGGAGGCATGAGGACTAGCGTTAATAGTAGGTAATCTTTGATTTGCTAAAAGGCTTCCTGACATTTATCTGTCCACACAAAGGGGATACCCTTGCGCAACAGATATTGGAATGGGTGACACTTATCTGCCAATTGGGCTATGAAACACCGAATAGATTGTACCCTGCCTTGTAGAGTTATGAGTTCACTGAGTCCTCTGGGCAGAGGCATGTCTATGATGGCTTTGACTTTTGTTGGATCAACCTCAATGCCTCTTCAAGAAACTATGTATCCCAAGAGTTTACCCGATGTGACACCAAAGACACATTTCTTAGGATTTAGCCGGACTTTGTACTCTTCAAGTCTCTTGAAAATTGTGTCTAGCACCTTCAGATGATCTTTCTTGGTTACTGATTTGGCCAATAGGTCATCTACATAATCTTCCATTATTTTGTGCATCATGTCATGGAAGATCGTGGTCATAGCCCTTTGATATGTGGCACCTGCATTTTTGAGACCGAATGGCATGACATTCCAACAGTATGTACCCCATGGGCAAGTAAATGTCGTTTTGTGTCTGGTCTTCGAGCAATGAATCTGATTATATCCGGAGAAACCATCCATGAGGGATAGCATCTCATATCCTACTGTGAGGTCAACTATGATGTCAATGTTTGGCAAAGGAAAGTTATCCTTTGGGCCTGCTTTATTTAGGTCTCAAAAATCTGTACAAATGCGGATCAGCCCATTTGGCTTTATTACTGGCACCAGGTTAGAAATCCATTCAGCATAGTCAATAGATCGTATGAATCCAGCGTCTAGCAATTTCTTTAACTCGGCCTTGACCAATAGGGCAACTTGAGGGTACATTTTGCGTAACTTCTGCTTGATTGGTTTGGAATTAGGTAGTAGTGGCAGATGGTGTAGAACCAGTTCTGGGTCCAATCCTGGCATGTTAGCATAGGACCATGCAAAATTGATTTTACGTTCTGCAAAGAATTTATGAAATTCGGATCCCTCTTCTTCAGTCAATGATGCAACAAAAAGGACCATTTTGGGATCTTCTACAGTTGATATGTTATCCTCTATTGTGTCTTCGATAAGCATAGCTGATTTCTCTTGTTGCATGGGGAGAAAGTCCAGTCCTCCATCTTTGGGCGCCTCAGAGAGGTTTTCACCCGCAGATACATCCTTTGTTTTTACTATTTTATTGTCAAAAGGTGCCTTTCGGTTTTCACCTAGAGACGTTTCATTTTTTATTTTATTTTTATTTTTACTTTTGCGACTAGAGGACGGAGCAGTCTCACCGAAGTATGCCATGCAGTCCAAATCAATGGAAAATCCTGACTTGTGGTCCCCACTTGGTATGCCCTCATGTAATCCCATAAATTCAGCAATTTCCTCATCATTCTGAAATGTGTCCAGGACTAGAGGGCCTTGTTGGTCCCAATCGACTAGCTCAGGGTAAACTAAGGAAATGCCATTGTCAATGTTGGTGAATTGAGGCGAGGATGCGAAAAGCATGCAAAATGATTCAGTGATGTTGTAGATGAGATTATCATCATCTAACTCTACATCAGACTTTATCCAATATTCCCTTTCACTAGTGTCATATTCATTATCAAAATAAGGGGTGAAGGCCTTAGAGTCCTGATTGTTAGTGTCGTCTGATACTTCAAATGGATTGGACTGAAGGGGGTCAGATGGTGGGTCTTGTATGTCATGGAGAGTGGTAATGGGCCTTTGACTATTTGGTGCCTGTTCAATTTTAAATGTTTTCCAAAATCTTTGTTTAGAGGTTAGTTCCCTTGGTTCGACAAACAAATCATCAAGGCAACAGTCACTTAAGGATCGTTCTGAGCCAAATTCCCACTCGTGGGAGTCAGTTTTGGTGAGGGTTTCCTTAGTGGTCTCGACACTTTTCGAAGCATGTACTCACTCGCTCGAAAGTCCAATGGTACGTCGATTGTCATTTTTGGGTGATCCAAACCCTAATCCAAGATACTTTGGAATTTGAAAAGTTTCTATGGGCTCCGTTCGACCAGTTTTATTTCTTCCTAGGCCACTAGTACCATCGTAGCCTTTAGCTTTCATTATGTCATAACCCTTGCCATATTTTTGAACTGGTAATGGGGGTAGTGCGATAGTATCCTTATAGATCCATCCTGTGATGTTAGCAAGGTCCTCATTACTCATGTCTCCCCATTTAATGAAAACTATTTTTGGTGGAACTTTGAAAGTTTCCTTGGGTTCCATTCTGAAACATGGCCGACAATATATCTTTGGAGACTTGGGTATTGTTGTTATGCTGTATGTTGTATGTAGTTTGAACTCTCCGTAGCCAAGGTCTTGGATTTTGACAGTGGATTCAGCCTTAGGGTTTGCTGGAGGTGGTGGTGTGGTGGAAGATGTGGATGGAGCAGATGTGGAAAAAGATGTGAGTGTGGATGGGTCAATGTAAATGGATGACGAGGAGCCAGGCGCTTCTTGGTTAATAGGCACTCAGTTTTCAGAAATACCCCTTAAATTGGTACAATATTGGAAAGAGTCAGGGTCTCCATATATGGTTATTTCTGTGCCGTCAAACGGAAACTTTAGGCATTGGTGATATGTGGACGAAATGAATTTTAAGGCATGAATCCATGGTCAGCCAAGCAAGATGTTATATGGTAATTCCAAATCCAAGACCTAATAGGTTGTGTCCACAATGACCAGTCCCACTATGATAGGGAGAGAGATAACGCCACGTGAAGAGCATTCTTCGTCATCGTATGCTTTGATCACTATACTCTTTGTCGGGTCTACGCATACATCAGAGAACCCTAGAGCCTTAACCAGTTTGAGGGAGCATATGTTCAATCCTGCTCCACCATCTACTAAAACCCATTTGACTTTGTGCTTGTGGACAAAAGTTTCTATGTGCAATGCATGATTGTGGTTGGTTTTAGGTGATGAATAGTCTTGATCCGAGAAGGTGACGTGGTGAGGCGTAGTGAGGTATCCCACCATGGTTTCAAATTGATTGACATCAATTTCCTTGGAGACCAACGACTCTTGCAAGGTTTTATCTAGGATATCTTTGTGTGTGGGAGAGATACGAAGCACTCAAGTATAGAGATTTGCACAGGGGTCTTGCCTAGCTGGTCGATAAGGTTGAACTGACTTTTGGGTTGCCACTGCTTTATGGTCGGGATAGGTTTTGAATGTTTAGCAGATTGGCCAGGTATGGTGATTTTGGCTTGTCTAGTGGGAGGTGGACTAGCTATAGTGACCTTGCCACTGCGAGTAGTAGCATTACATTGGGGTGCTCTCTTGACCGTAATGGTATTGATGTATTCATCATCAGTTCAGACATTATTTATAATTGGTCCACCAGAATAGTCATACTTGGCTCGGGCGAAGTTAGCTTGATTATTGTTCATCTATGGACCTGAAGTGGAAGCCTTATGAGAACCATGGTCCTGCAATGGATTCTTATGGATAGTATGATATGAATTGGAGGCGAATTGTGATCCACCTACTTCAATGAGGCGAATTTCAATAAGATCTTGTATTAGGTTTTTCAATTGTCGACAGTTAGAGGTTGTATGTCCTTTTGCTCGATGGTATTCGCAAAATGCATTGTCATTCCACCATGCTGGTTTGAATTGTCCTGAGTCATATGGTTTTGGTTCTTGAAGTATGATGACGCCATTCTGGAGACATTTCTTAAGGACTTCTTCAATGGGTTCACCCAGAGAAGTGTATGTGCGACCCCTAGGAAATTGTCTTGTCTGACGGTATTGTCCCTGATTATTTTGACTGTTCTGATTGTTTGGAGGGACATTAATAGGGGGTGTCAATGTCGTTGTTGGTTTTTTTTGTTGTTGAACCCCTTTTAGGGCCAGTATAGGACCTACAATGTTTGTAGTCTTGGCGTCAATAATACCGTCATTTGTAACGTGCTTATTTTTTACCTAGTATTTATTCTTGTCGGTGGGAGGATTTTCATTTGCATTTTTGGGACCGTACCTTAGTTCTCCCTTTGTGATAAGGGATTTCTCAATTTGGACCCATTTTTCAACTAATTCAATGAAGTTCGTGCAACAATGTATTTGCAATGCATATTTTAGGGGCCCCAAAAGTGTTTGGACAAACACGTTGACTTTCTCCCTTTCGAGGATGTCAATGTGACACCGACTAGCAAGGATTCTCCATTTTTGAAAGAATGGGATAAATGTCTCACCAACATCCTCTTGCGTGAGAGTGCACAAGCCAGTGATAGAGGTATCCATGTCGATGTTGTAAGCGTAATTTTTTATGAATTTTTGTTTAAGCTCATCCCATGTCTGGATATCCTTTTGAGTGGAAAACCATTCAAGGGCAGGACCCACCAAACTTTTAGAAAAAAGTCTCATCAAGTATGTTTGTTCATAGGCGATGTCCATACAATTGGTTGCAAATTCGCGAACATGTTCAACGGGGTTTGTCTTGCCTCTGTATTTTGTGAAATTGGGTGACACATATCCCGAAGGAAATGGAGGCATGTATAAGCTCATGTCGAATGGGTATACATTTAGATCATATGATAATTCCAATTTATTGCCTGAAATGTATATGTTTTGGATAGTTTTTTCTAAACCCATCAATCTTGTTTGGAAGGCATCCATAACAGGGTCATTTTTGTTTCCGTACGTTGTATTGCTTGGTACACCATAGGTTCTCATTTGTTGTGCGTGAATATTGGTGTATTGTGGTGGTATGGATTATTGTGATATGTATGATGTGTGTGGATTGGCGTGTTGTTGGTACTGAAAGTTAGGGTTGGGTGTATGTTGGTGAGTATGAACACGAGATGAGTAGGTTGGGATGTGTCCCCCAGCCATGTTTGTCATTACCTGGGGAATATGATGATCATGAATGTTATGATGTGTTAGTGATGCCATGGGTTGTGTTATTTGGCCACCTTGTGCGAATTGTTGGGTTTGCATAAGGGGAATGTTTGTATTTGTACCTTGGGAGGCAATGACATGTGACTGTGTTGTCATGTTAACATTTTGTTGTTGTCCTTGGATAAAGATACGTCCTTTGCCTCCTCCCGAAGGATTTTGTGAGATACCACTGAGCGGATATGTCGAAGGTGTGCTCATGGTAGTAGATGTAGCTGTCAAGGGGGGATTGTTGTGACTTGATGATGCCCCAGTCTCATTTACTGTCGTGGTATGGAGAGGGTTTGAATAATTTTCCCACATTGCCGAGGAGCCAAAGGTGGTTCTAGCCGATTGTGACAGTATCATGGATGTGGTGGGCATTGTGGCCGATTGTGATCCTCCAATGGATGTATTATTTATTGCATTGGAGGTGTTTGGGATGTTGGAGGTAGCATGCACTGTCATTGTGGTGTCAAAGAAAATATTGCTTGTAGTGTTTGGAGGTTGACCACTATTTGACATGTTATGTGCGTTGTGGATATTAGGGTCAGGAGGTGTTGGTCTTAACGTGTCAATGTCAAATCCTTGTGGTAACTTAGCTCCTTGGTTCAAGAGTATGGCTAAGTATATGTCTTTGTTGTATAGGACCATTTGTTCGACAAATTGAGAGGCCTCTGGATCTTGTGCCGCCATCTCTAGGTTTTCCTCAAGTATTTGACCGTATTCATCTTTTCGCAAGAATGGTTCAAATGGGCTGTTTGATGAGGGTGGTGTCATCGTGAGAGGTTGATTGTTTGTATTGCCAAATGGATCGTCGAAAGTCCAATTTGGGTCTTATGTGGGATTGTTAACAATGGAAGTGAGGTCTTGTCAAAAGTTTTCCATTTTTCATTGTTGTTTTTGGAGTCTAGTTTCCACCATAAATGAGATTGCTCAAATGAAAATGACAACTAAATGCAATGATGACACTATGCAAGGTCTAAGTTCAAAATGACGGCTAGGATGACTAATGTTTTTGGATTTTTGGGAATAGAATATGCAATGTCTAGACTTATAATGCAATTTAAGACAAGGGTACCTAAGCACTTCTAAGCTCAATCTTTGTTTTCAATTTTGGTTACTAGAGGACTTTGTTGATAATGACAAGGTGACAAGGTCTAAATGACTAGTGATTTTTCCTAACTAGACTTTTGAGTTGGAAAATCTCACAAAGGGGACAATGACTGGAAAAGGGATTTGATAACTTAGTCCAAGAGAGCCTAGTTTTGAAAGCAATGATGTTGCAAATTGTGTTGAGATTTGTCTAATCCAAAGTATGCAAGATGTAAACCTAAGGACAACCTAATGCCTAATGTATGCAACTAACAAGAATGAGGGATGAATCCTATGGTCAAGAATGCAAACTAATAGTCAAAAATTTGAGCAATTTCAAAATTGGTTTCTGACAGTCTCCTTGGAAATAGTGTTTGACAGGTGATGGGCAAGATGAAGACTTCAGATTTGAATTTGTATGAAGTTTTTATTGTGACAGGCGATGCGTCATTTGAGGTTTCGATTGCATCACGGTTTTGTGAATGTGGCTCAGGTTGAGCGAATGCGACTCGGGAACTGACAAATGCAACTCAGTTTAGCAAATGCGACTCTGTGACAGTTAGTTGCGTCGCGACGCATGCGTATGCAGTGTTTAAAATTTTGAATGCGGTTTAACAGAGCAATTGCAACTTAGAAACTCTAATGCGGTTTATCGAATGCGACAGTTTGTGAAAAATGAGTTTATTGTCGTTTTGATGGAAAATTTGTTCTGTCTAATATTGACTGTTTTGTTTAGAATTGTAAGTGTGATGAATCTAGAAAGCACTTGAAAAGAATAGTGTTTTGAATGTAATAAAGTGCACATCAGATAAGTACAATCCTAGGTTAGGCCAGGACAATATTCACTAGATTCCACGCGGCTTTCCCCAACCGCATATTTGTAGTGTGTGAATTCAGAAGCTTGGTTGCATGGGCTCCCCCTTACAGTGCACTCTCTTCTCAAGCCAACCAAGATTTCAACCCCCATGAAACTCCCATGGCAGGTTGATCACCTCTACTACAAACTGTGAAAGTGTGGATGCCTTCACACCTACCGGTGCTGCGCTAGCAAATAGAAGGTTTTTGACTTACTACACAAAGGTGTTTAGTTCGGGACCCCCGTTCGAGTGGCCATACATGGGGCAAGAGATTAATCACCAATTAGGTGGCACTCCAGCTTGAAGAGGTTAAGCTCAACAGGGTTTAAGGGAGTACTACTCTGTCCGTATGACACATCCGCACTCGTAATCTTAGGTTTTCCCTTAAGATTCACATTTATATATCGGTCGGGGGTAGCTTGGCTTTAGCTCCATTGCTGGTTTGAGTCACGTTGGGGTGATGAAATCCCCAGGTAGACCCAATTTCTAGAGTTGGTAACCGTTTCTCTTACACCCAAGATCGCACGAATGCGCAAGGGGAGAGGATACTCCGATATACCAAATCGTAAGGGTAAAAACAGATAAAAACGGGTCTAGTTTTTTTATCATCGAGTTTTCACAAGGTGAGAGCATACTCACCTACCATTTTGCAAACACATTCAGACATAGTAAAACAGAGGTTCATTTTAATTGCACCAAAATAAAGTGTGTATTATACTAATAAAAATGCAGGCACATTGTTTTGATGTTTGGTCTTTGACGGTCGAACCTGCAAGACCACACGTTAGTAGTTTTAATGTTTTCCTTCGACCCTCGAAAAGTAACCACCAAAAAGCTGCAAATCCTGATTAGTAATAGAAAACCTATGCTAGACAGAATGCAAAAAATAACCAGAATAGAAAGGACACAGAAAACCCAAAAAAAAAACTGAATGTAAATTAACAGAAAACCTTACCAGTCGAATGAGTCACGACAGAGCGATTGCGTTGCTTTGGGTATCAAATGCGGCTCGGTAATTCAATTGTGGCTTTCCCGATCATGATTGCGTCGCGATAGAGTGATTGCGGTGTTGGGGTCTTCAAATGTGTCGTGACGCATCATATGCGTCACGATTTAAAAAAAATAGTTGCGTCGCTCCGTACCTGTACCTGCAAAAAAAAAGAAAACACACGAAAACCATACGAAAATAACAAGAAAAATAGAGTCGAGTTCACCAATGTAACTGAGGATTTCTTTTAGGTTTAAGATTAGGTTAGGAGTGTTAGCAATAAATAGAGACAAAGAAACCCAAAGGCCTATCAAGTACAAAGGAAATTAAACAATAAAACAGTTATACCTATAAATCGAATTTTCCATGATTACCTCCATAGTACCTTCTTACTTGCTGGTTGACGTGTTGCCCTTAGAATTGTTGTGTGAGCAAACCTTGATGAAGTCCTACACCAAGTTTTGAAGGATTTGATCACATGTCTAAAGCCTATGCCTAAATGACTAAGAATGTCTATGCCTAAAGATGTCAAGACTCAATGAAATATGCTAACAATTGCTATGAAAAATCTTAAGCGTGTAAGTGAAAAAGTGCATGAAGTGGATGTGTGTATGTGTAATCAAGAAATGAGAGGAAAATGAAATTTTATAGAAAATGCCATTTTGAATGGATGGGTGAGATTGAATTCTGACCAAAACTTAAAACCAGAGGTCCATATTAAATCCGAGAATCCCTAATTAGGGTTAGGGAAAAATCATTAATCGAGCGGTCAAGATGTCATCTCAGATAATCGAATCAGCGGTGGAGAATAAATGAGGAAATTAATTCAAAAATAAAGATTTTCAAAAATGAAGAAGATAAAGACCGGACTGAAGATCAGTTTTGGAAGGGTCAAGAACCTGCCCAATCACTTGATTCTCAGAGGAAAGTTACCATTTTGGAATTAAATTAATTCCAAATGTGAATTTTGTGAAATAATACATAATCAATTTTTCGGGATATTTACCATAATGAGCTGATAGTTAAGAATGAGATGACATTTTAAATAATTTAATTTATTTAAAATGAGAAGAATATCAAATTTGGCAATTAAATAATTAAATTTAATTATTTAATTTAGGAGATAAGACTAATAATTAAATAAATAAATTAATTCATTTAATTATGACAATTAATGACATATTAAATAAATAAGTAAAAACTTATTTATTTAATAATCTGGAAGAATAAAGTGAATAGAAGGTAATTAAATAAATTAAGAAATTTATTTAATTAAGGGAAGACTTAGACAATTAATGACGTGTTTAATAAATAAATAAGATTTATTTATTTAATAATCATGAAGAATAAAAGGACATGAATTAATTAAATAATTATGAATTATTTAATCAATAGTCAAATGTGGACCAAAGACATAATTAAATGTCATGATTATGCTAGGACGAAAGTGGTAAAAATGAAGTTTGCAGGCCTAGGTCATTTTTAGGTGTTTACACATACAAATTGAACCCTAGCATCAATAGACTTTGTATATCAAGCTACCCCAATTCAAGTTTCAAAGATGAATATTTATCATGCATGTTTTAAATGATATTCAAGTTTATGGTGGTTTTTTTGTTTATATGATGTTATGTGATATTTTAATCCTAATGCATGCTTCTATGCTGCATATATATTTATATTTTGTTTTTACATGATTTTTGTACCAACGAACCCAAAACGAACTGAACCCCCTCCAAATTTTTTTGGCCTAATTGGCAAACCAAACCCCAGAACCCAAACCCAAACCTCAAAACCTATTCCAACACTCTTCATTCTACCTGCACTTGCGACTTACACATTTTCATGCATATGCCTTGTATTCGTGCATATACTTTGTCTTAATTTGTGTATACTATGTATTCGTGTGTATACTTCAAGGCATATGTGTTTGTGACTACTTGTGCTTCCCTTATTCACATGTACATGCTTGACTTATTCACGTGTATACTTATTAATTGGTTAGCCATAACATTGATCATTGTTGTCCTTCATGGTTTGTCTTGAATAAATTAATTGATTGATGGTAAACAACTTTAGCTAAAAGAAAAAAAAACACATTTTCAATTGGTATTCTATAAAATGATTGATAAAAAGATTCCAATATATTTAATCCTTTGATTGGAACAACTCAATTAAGCAAAGGATATGTACATAAGACTTTTCCTTTTAGATTAGCAATGCATGGAATTTTGAAAAAGTATCCTTGATATTACAAAAGATATGTGTTTAGACACTTCAATTGTGCACTCTCCCTTTGGTTCTTTGAAAGAAAAATCTGCCTATGCCATTGTTGCACTGCATAGGTAAACCAAATTTTGTATTGTGGAGCTATATTAGGCTACCAATCTCAAGACCAATGTAACAATGATACAAAATAATGTTTGAGATTGCAAGAAGACATCAAAATGGCTAGTGTACTAAACAAATTCTTATGATTTATAAAGAACGTTGATAACTCTACTTAGTTGGCTTCTTTTTTCAAAATCATACAAATTGAACCCTAGCATCAATAGACTTTGTATATCTAGCTACCACAATTCAAGTTTCAAAGATGAATATTTATCATGCATATTTTAAATGACATTCAAGTTTATGGTGGTTTTGTTTTTTATATGATGTTATGTGATATTCTAATCCTAATGCATGCTTCTAGGTTGCATATATATTTATATTTTGTTTTTACATTATTTTTGTACCAAAGAACAAAAAACGTACCAAAACCCCTTCCAAAAAAACTTTGGCCTAACTAGAAAACTGAACCCCCAAACCCAAACCCGAACCTCAAAACCTATTCCAACACTCTTCATTTTGCTTGCACAAACTTAATTGCCCACCAAATTATGCTGCCTCTTCACTTTACCCACTTTTACTCCCTCAAACATCTCTTTTTCATTCAAAACCCCTATTTTCCCAAGTAGGGCATCATGCCATAACATACTTTTGACCTCCCCTGTGTTTGTAGACATTTTGAACACATCAAACTCCACAACCTCACCCTATTTCCAACCTATTCTAACTTATTTTCAAGCAATTTCTTCTTTTCACCTCTTCTAGCCTTGCTTTTAAGGGGCCTCAATTTTGAATTTTGAACAGGGGCAGAGTTAGTAATCTCTTCCAATGCCTTTACCGATGATATTTTCTTATTCCTATTCCCTATCCTACTTACATCAGACCCATATCACAGAGACATAGCCTGAACAATACGTGGAATGACCTATTTCAACATATTCACTTGAACCCTTAAGGGATTGATCAGATTGAACGTAGATAAGAACGATTTTGTGTGTTTGGGTGTGAAAGAGGACCATGCCTAGCGTAAACATACCTATTTGAATGTTTTGGAACAATTTTTTTGATCACACGAGTTGTAGAATGAAAGTTGCACCAATTTGCAACTTTCCACTACTTGCATTTTACACTTTTTCCCTCAACTAAAAAAATGGACACCATGGGAAAACTACTCTGAGATAACAAAAATCAAGAGAAGTTATTGTAGAGAGGTCCAACGCGATCACATAGGATTAGACGACAAGTTTCTAAGCATCACAGTATCCGAGTAACAACATGCTGAACTTTGCAGCCATTTTGCACTTTGGATCTTTAAGGGATCGATCCGGTTGAACATAGCTCAGAGCGATTCCGCATGTTTGGGTGTGAAAGAGGACCATGCCTAGTGTAAAAATACTTATTCAGATGCGTTGAAATAGTTTGTTTGGTCACACGAGTTGCAGAACAAAAGTTGCACCACTTTGCAACTTTCCACTACTTGCATTTGACACTTTTTCCATCAATTGAAAATTGGAAACCATAGGGAAACCACTCTGAGATAACATAAATAAAGAGAGGTTATTGTAGAGGGGCCAAATATGATCCCATAGGATCAGACCATAAGTTTCTAAGCATCATGGTATCCGAGTAACAACATGCCGAAGTTTGCAACCATTTTGCACTTTAGACCCTTAAGGGATTGATTTGGTTGAATGTAGTTCAGAGCGATTCCGCATGTTTGGGTGCAAAAGAGGACCTTGCCTAGCATAAAAATACCTATTCAGACGCATTGGAATAGTTCGTTTGGTTACACGAATTGCAGAACGAAAATTGCACCACTTTGCAATTTTCCATTGCTTCCATTTGACACTTTTTCCATCAATTGAAAACTGGACACCACAAGAAAATCACTTCAAGATAACAAAAACTGAGAGAGGTTATTGTAGAGGGGCCCAACACGATTCCATTGGGTCAAACGTGAAGTTTCTAAGCATCACGGTATCCGAGTAACAACATGCTTAAGTTTGCAACCATTTTGCACTTTGGACCCTTAAGGGATCAATTCGGTTGAACGTAGCTAGGAGTGATTTCGTGTGTTTAGGTGTGAAAGAGGACCATGCCTATCATAAACATACTTATTTGGATGCATTGGAACAATTCATTTGGTCACACGAGTTACAGAACGAAAGTTGCACCACTTTGCAACTTTCCACTACTTGCATTTGACACTTTTTCCATCAACTGAAAACTAGACACCACAGGAAAACCACTCCAAGATAACAAAAAAAAAGAGAGGTTATTACATAGGGGCCCAACACGATCCCATAGGATCAGATGAGAAGTTTCTAAGTGTTACGATTCAGACCCTTAAGGAGTGATTTCGTGTGTTTGAGTGTGAAAGAGGA
This sequence comes from Sequoia sempervirens, assembly GCA_007258455.2. NCBI lineage: Eukaryota > Viridiplantae > Streptophyta > Pinopsida > Cupressales > Cupressaceae > Sequoia > Sequoia sempervirens. The sequence continues at coordinate 148,767,898 of VDFB02281492.1, read as the reverse complement.
CCATGCCTATCATAAACATACTTATTTGGATGCATTGGAACAATTCGTTTGGTCACACGAGTTACAGAACAAAATTTGCACCACTTTGCAACTTTCCACTACTTGCATTTGACACTTTTTCCATCAACTGAAAACTAGACACCACGGGAAAACCACTCCAAGATAACAAAAACAAAGAGAGGTTATTACATAGGGGCCCAACACAATCCCATAGGATCAGACGAAAAGTTTCTAAGTGTTACGATATCTGAGTAACAACATGCTGAAGTTTGCAGCCATTTTGCACTTTGAACCCTTAAGGAATCGATCTGGTTGAACATAGCTCAGAGCGATTTCGCATGTTTGGGTGCAAAAGAGGAGTATGCCTAGCATAAAAATACCTATTTGGATGCATTGGAATAGTTTTTTTGGTCACATGAGTTACAGAATGAAAGTTGCATCACTTTGCAACTTTCCACTACTTGCATTTGACATTTCTTCCATCAATTGAAAACTAGACACCACAGGAAAACCACTTCAAGATAAAAAAAATGAGAGAGGTTATTGTAGAGGGGCCCAATGTGATCCCATAGGATTAGATGAGAAGTTTCTAAGTGTCACAGTATGCGAGTAACAACATGCTGAAGTTTGCAGCCATTTTGCACTTTAGACCCTTAAGGAATTGATCTAGTTGAACATAGCTCAGAGCGATTCTGTGTGTTTTGGTGTGAAAGAGGACCATGCCTAGTGTAAAAATACCTATTCAAATGCATTGAAATATTTTGTTTGGTCACATGATTTTAGAACGAAAGTTGCACCACTTTGCAACTTTCCACTACTATTTGAGACCTTTTCTATCAACTAAAAACTGGATAGCACAGGAAAACCATTCCGAGATAAAAAAAATTGAGAGAGGTTATTGTAGAGAGGCCCAAAAAAATCCTATAGGATCAAATGAGAAGTTTCTAAGAATCATGGTATTCGAGTAGTAGCTTGCTGAAGTTTGCAGCCATTTTGCACTTTGGACCTTTAAGGGATTGATCCGGTTGAATGTAGCTCGGAGCGATTCCGCATATTTGGGTGTGAAAGAAGACCATGCCTAGTGTAAAAATGCCTATTTAGATGTGTTGGAATAGTTCGTTTGGTCACACGAGTTGTAGAACGAAAGTTGCACCACTTTGCAACTTTCCACTGCTTACATTTAACACTTTTTCCATCAATTAGAAACCACGAGAAAACCACTCCGAGATAATAAAAATTGAGAGAGGTTATTGTAGATGGCCCCAATGTGATCCCATAGGTTCAAATGGAGATTTCGTAAGCACCATGGTATCCGAGTAATACCCCATCAAATATTTCTACCCTTTTGCACTTTGGGATTTGATGTTTCATTGAACTGTACGGTTCCGTATAGGGTGATTGTGCTCTCTTTTCGATGGAATTCGGTGGGTAGAAGAATTAACTCCATTTAAGTTTTGGTTTGGTTAGATTTCAAGTGATTTTGTGCATTTTAGAAGCCAATTACTAAGTGTCAGTTTGTATACCCTGATTTAAGGGTTTTGAGTGCATACAAATGTCAAATTAAGCCTTTCACCCACTATATGCTTCTATAACTTGATGGAAATGATTAGTTATGGTTATAAAACATGTGTGCAAAGTTTTATGCACAAGGGAGGCGAATAGATGGTTTTTAGGTGATGTCCTAGATGTCAAATGGTGCATTTTTGAGTGGAAAATGGTGGTTTACTGTTAGGGTTTGAAGAAATATTTGGGGGTAGTGATATCTCTTGAACTTTTAAGCTTGTGCAGACCTTTTTGAAGTTGTTTTAGGCTTTGGTTGGCTGTGGGAAGGTTTTGAGTATGGGTTTTCAATAAACCCTTGCCTAACTTATAGTCTCCAAATCTCATCAAATGGGCTTATCTTTTAGAGAAGGTCATCCAATGGCCAACCAAACACCAATCAAGCTTTAACACAAACCCTAAGACAAATTCCCAAGAGATCATACCATGTTTCTTTTTTATCATCATTAAGATCCAATAGACCACCTTGCATAAAGACTACTAAATTAGCCCTATTTACAAAGAGACGACCTTTTAAACACTAGATCTTCACTCAAACTCCTCAAACAACAGTATGTTATGTGTTAAAACCTCATATTCCATGATTTGTTTCCAGGTCCAGAACCTCTAGACCCCTAATACACCAAACCCTCTATTTCAAGCAAAATACTTGGGGTTTTAATGAAACTCATATCTCCTGCACCTGCCATACCCAAAAAAAGCACCAAACACACTTACCAGACCCTGCACATGGTGAATAATACATTACATGGACAATCCTTCCCACATTTTGTCAAAACACCACTTGAAACCCTCATTTTCATCATGAAAATACCCTGCTACAGCCCTAGAACATCATCCAAAACACCCAACCTTGACTCCACAACATTCTAAATAGGTTAGGCATATATTTTACAAGTTAGAGGACCCATTCCACAAGTTACAGTAGGCACAAAAATTGGAATGGGTCGAATTACATCATGGAACCCTTCAATCCAAGAACACTGTGAAAGTAGGTAGCTACAATAAAAACAAGATATCTTTCACTATACAAAGAGTTAGAACCTCTAAATAGGTAAAAATGAAAGATAATTCATCAATCTACAACATACAATAGGTTTTAGATCATGTTAGTGTTCGTATAGGCCGTACAACAAGAAAATTGAGAAAAACTAGTAAATTTCTAGAAAATAATGTTCTTGATAAAAAAATGGGCTACAAATCAACCAACAACCTCTCCTTAGAGGCATTGAAGGTTATTATACATGTTTACCATAGGAACAATAAAAGAAGAGGCTTTGAAAGGAACTCCATGAAAACCAAGCTCTCTAAATGGTATATCAAACTCTAGTTCAAAATATTTTAGATGATGTTGCTCCCATAACTCTCTTACTCGCTTGACAAATCCTTGAAACTCCATATTAATTTTATTTTTCTTGTCCCTCTCTTGCTATTCTTCCTCAATTTCATCAGGATCATACATTGAAATTCTTTCCCCTCCTAAATTTTGGACCACATCCTTTGTGTTCTTGGCTCCCACGCAATGATATGGTTATGCAAATGAAAATGAAGCAAACTAATCATCTCCTTCTCCACTGGCTGGAAGAATGCATGCTTAATGTTTTGATACATGATATCAACCCTCTCTTCTGCTCTCATGGTTGAATATCAAAATCCAGTATGGTGGGCCTCTAGAGTTCCAGACATCTTTCTTCCTCTTCCACCAAATGCTGGTCCGATCCACATGTATGCCAACCTAATTGGCTTTCTTTTTGAAAGTTGAAGTTTCTCCTGAGTCGCCAATGTAGCTCTCTCTACCTTTTCAGAATATTTCATTGCTACAAATCATCTCTGGGATTTAATCATCTGTACCACATGGTTGATGTGCTTTGAATCCTTGCATCCAAAGAAAATTTCCTTTACATAAATACTACTAGGGAATTTCAATGTTGCCATTGTAGTTGGTATTAAAGCCGGTACCTACAACATGAAGAGTGATTTTGATTCCTCTTCTACATTAGAGGGTTCATATCCTTGATCTAACTCTTCTGAATTATCAGAATTAGAATCACTAGCTTCCATATTAAAAAATTCCTAACCAACATCTTCAATAAATTTATTTGGATCGTCAGTAATAGTCTTCAAAATTGGCTGCTAGCACAAGTTCATTTTGATTTCATAATACTTTATAACCATGGAGTTCAACCATTCCTTGATGCCATCAAGTGAAGATTGAGGAATGGCGTCAATGCAGAGTACATCTCGCTTGAAGTCTTTGAAAGCAATATCCATATCAAATTCCTTTTTCCCAAGTCCTACTCTCTCAAGGTTAACAATCTCAATCTCACTAATAGCGATTACTAAGAAAGGTAATTCCACCAACTCTACCAAATAGTTTACCATAGGAACAATAAAAGCAGAGGCTTTGAAAGGAACTCCATGAAAACCAAGCTCTCTAAATGGTATATCAAACTCTAGCTCAAATTTTTTTAGATGAGGCTTCTCCCATAGCTCTCTTACTCACTTGACAAATCCTTGAAACTCTATATTGATTTTATTTTTTCTATCCCTCTCTTGTTGTTCTTCCTCAATTTCATCAAGATCATACATTGACCTTCTTGCCCCTCCTAAAGTTTGGACCACATGCATTACCTCCACATAAAACTTGACATCCTTGGTCTTCTTGGTTCCCACGCCTTGATATGGTTATTCAAATGAAAATGAAGCAAAGTAATCATCTCCTTCTCCGCTAGTTGGAAGAATGCATGTGCTTAATGTTTTGATACATGATATCAACTCTCTCTTCTACTCTCATGATTGAATACCAAAGTCTAGTATGGTGGGCCTCTGGAGTTCCAGTCATCTTTCTTCCTCTTCCACCAAATGCTAGCCTGATCCACACATCTTCCAGCCTAATTGACTTTGTTTTTGAAAGCTGAAGTTTCTCTTGAGTCACCAGTGTAGCTCTCTCTGCCTTTTCAACCTCTTTCATTGCTACAGATCATCTCTGGGATTTAATCATTTGTACCACATGGTTGATGTGCTTTGAATCCTTGCATCTAAAGGAAATTTCATCAACATAAATACTGCTACTCTCTGAAGGTTAACAATCTCAATCTCACTAATAGTACATTTACAACCATATTCAAAGATTTTCCTTCAAAAGGCTACAAATTAAAATATTGACTTAAATAGCCTTCAAGAGGCTTTAAATAGCCTTTACAAATGATTCTACATCTTTCCAATCATTCCTAACTATTCTTTTTGTAACTAACATGACTTATTACATTATAAATCAATTGTGGATGTGTTATGACCTCATTCAATTGACAAAACTCAAAACACAAAACTAACTTAAAAGACTTTCGTGAACCGAATTTGCTCAATAACCTTGGTGCACCTACACCAAATTTCATTATTTCAGTAAATTTCATTACAAGTAAATCTCATTACAATGCCTTAGGTACTCTATTCTCACAAATATTTTACAATGTCACTCATACATTAGATATTCTCTTATAATGTCTACATCATAGGTTCTCATTTAGAGGTTAACTTCAAATGCAAAACTTGAGATTCCCTCACAAAGCTTCACATGCTCTTTTATAATGGATTCAAATCAGAATTGAGATTTTTCAAGATCATCAAAATAAGGATGTTGCATTGCTTTTTTGGCTAAGATTCTCTTTGATGGCTCCAAAATCAGCATTTTCTGCAAGGAGAGACCAATTAATTTTTACTACTTTAGTTACAGATACGCAAAGTAAAAGAATAAAAATAAATAACTCATCCAAAATGGAAATGAAATGAAAATAGATGGAAGGCACTTATAAATAGGCATGGCAGTCTCTCAACTTAGTCGCTCCTGGGCATACATCTTCACTGGGAGTTCCAAGATACCTATTGCACACAACACCTCTCATGAATAAAATATATTGAAATTCAAGATGCTCTTATAATTTCTACATCATAGGTGCTCATGATAAGGTTAACTTGAAATGAATAACTTGAAATTCCCTCACCAAGCTTCGCACACACTTTTGTAATGGCTTATTTAATCATAATTGATATTTTTCAAGATCATCAAAATAGGGATGTTGCATTGCTTTTCTTCCCGAGATTCTCTTCAATGGCTCATAAATCTACATTTTCTGCAAGGGGAAACCAATCAATGTTTACCAGGTTACTTACAGATACACAAAGTAAAATAAGATGATAGCATTGGCATCAAACAAATTAATGTGGATACAAATATAAATTAATAAGAACCATTGTGCATATACTTACAAATTAATCCAATGAACCATCCAGGTCTGCTCTACTCTTTATTGTGTCAAGTATTGCCTCATGGTCAGACTCACAGACCTTCCAAAAGGTCTTGTTCAAAGGTCTACCCCCATATTTGGTCAAACAAACATTGGATGCACAACAAGGTTTGAGTAATGAAAAATCTTAAGATGTGTGTCAAAGTCCTGAAACAACCAATGTTTAACACTCTTATGTGGGTACCTTCTAAGCCACGTTCCAGTAACAACTGAGCCTGTAGGGTATTCGATGTTTTCTCCATCTATAATTGGGCCTTCTGATTTTATTTTGGCCTCAACACAATGACACAAATAATAGTCTATTCCCTCTTCATTCTCTTCATCTGCAATAACTACATGAACATGCCCTACATTGATATGTGTGGCATATCTCTTCAAATTAGTCAATATTACGAATACAGTACAAAGTAAGATAACAATATGGAATTTCAAAAACTAAGCAAGTAGATATATTATCGGGTTGAACTAGATCTGATACGTGGCCAAAGTCGACCAATGATTCCATCTGTGTTAGTTCCAATGCCGTTGGAGGGTGGTACGTGTGAAGTGGGATAAGATAACTTGTCAACCATTTTTCAACCCACTCCCTTGATTCACAATCATTCCAGGCTTGCATTGTACATGAAGAACAAAAGCATGCCATCTTACGTGTATCGATACTCCATGAACCTGCATTTGAGCTAAGGAAAGAGTGTAGCTCACTCGATCCTATTAGTGTACAACAATCCTCATATGGTGCAATGTTAGTATCATCCATCAACCAAAAAAATCTACTAACTGAAGGCGTACCTTCATTACCTGGACCCATCAAAGCATTACACCACTTGACGATTGATCTTGCATCTATCAACTTTGCACTGTCTTTATACTTTAACCCTTCTTGTGCTAATGCTCTTTTCATGCATACTCCTACACCATCATGCTCCCCCTTTCCATGCCTGGCCTCACAAAAGTTCCACATATGCTGAACACCTGTAGTGAGATGCATCTTGCACAACCAATAGAACATGTGCGCATTCTTGAACTGTGTTGCATAGTTATCCGACCATATTATATGCCAACCGTATGCTATGCCCCTCCGAGCCAAATCACTATAGAACATTTGGAAGCAACCTTGCACGAACTCTATAGAATGTGTATGATCATCACTAATATAAAAGTGATACTCCCTCAATACCTTCCTTTGGTCCTTTGTACTATCAGCTGCATGAATGAATGCTATGTGCACAAATATCGAAACCTGTGTGGAGTTGTAATACTATGACTGCACCTCACACTATGGCTGTAGAGTGTAGTTCTCTGCAAAGTTAACCATTGATACTATGCTACCAACTGGAAAGGTGTCCTTGCATAGCTTGAATTGTGTGTCCAGCCATCAGACTCTATGGGTATGCCTTGCATACTCATACACTAGATTCTCATGAAACATGGACATAAACTAATACACTGGAATCTTCTCAATAACCAAATCACACCTTTTTTCTTGAGATCCATCTTTTGTAGCGTATGCCACTATTTTATACTTCCTAAAATCTACTAGTTTCTATCCCACCTCATCTGTGTTTTCTATATGTTGACATACTAGCATTCGTTGCAAGCCATTGCAACGCTCACATGAACCATCCAAGCATGTTGTCTTGTAGAATATTTGGCCATCCTCTATTTGACATAATTTTTTTGATGAGAACTCTCTTGAAGATTTTGGTGGGGCTTCTATGCCACAATCCTGCAAAACATTGTTAGTATGCAAATATAAACATATAGAGCGATAAACATCATAATGGTTAGAGAATTCAATATGTAGTCTACAACAACAAGTAGTGCGTGTGTAATTTATCTTGGCATAAAAAGGTTTAAGCATTTCAAAAAATCTTTGAGAAATACTAATTTGATGATAATCATTTTGAAATTTATGCAAAAATTGGGTTTGAGTCATTTCCAAAAAATGCTTTGGATGTGGCTCACGGTTCCAACTATCGATTCTCCTTCTTATGACATCCCTTTGATTCAAAGATGGCCTTGTATTATTCTTCCAATACTTTTCAATTAGTGTTCTCAATGCTTCAACAACTTTTTTATCTTTATGTGGTTGTCTTCCTGAGAATTCCCATAATTTATTTGAATTGGCGTCCTCAATTCTTTGCCGCCTTTGAACAGATTTTGATAAAGTTTTTCTACTAATTTAATTTGTTCACTTGTCTTTTTTATGAGACGAGATATCTTTGTTTGATAGCTTACCAAAGTCGATGTAATGACACATCAGGTGACATTACTATCCTTTGAGCCTGAGGTTTTACCGACACCATCATAAGCATCCATTAGATTCTTCACAATAGTGTTTTCACTTGATGCATTTGATGTTCTCAACCCAAGAGTCTTCATGATGTTTTTGTACTTTAAACCCCGCATCATTTGAACGAATAGTTGACATCTTGCAGTCTCATTTGGCCTTTCAAAGAAGATTTTCAAAATCTTATCAACATATCTTCTACAAGTGCATTCTAGAATCTTACCTTCCATGTGCTGCAAAATATCCTCATCAATATTAATCAAAAACTTTAGCTTTCTACGCAAAATTCTAGGTGGTGTTCTCCTAGGTACATACATCTCAACATTAGCAATTTCATCAATATTTAATTGAGGTGGGATAGATTGCGTACCTTCGATCGAGGGTGGAGTAGAAGACATACCTTGATCTTCACGTGGGGATGATGGCATACCTTCTTCATTAAATCTGAGTGATGATGTACTCTCAACTTGAGATGCGATGGATGGTGTCCAATCATATTCACTTGTGGTAGATGGTGTCCCTCCATATCTGCTTGTGCTTAATGGTGTCCCATCGTATTCACTTGTGGTAGAGGGTGTGTCTCCAACTACGGTATCTGCATCTGTCCTAGCATGACTCTTTCACATTTGTTCCCTTTGTGCTGCCAATTTATTTTCTCTTTTTGACAGTTGAGGTTTCTCTTCAATTGGCTTGTTTTCGTCAATCATTTCCAATTTCTTCTTTTCACGATATGTCGCCACCCATTCTCTCTCTTTTTCTTTGAAGGTTTCATACTCTTCCTCTGTTAGTTTCTTCCGTGTTCGTTTCTTCGGCATGGCGAATAATTTTACCTGTAGTATGGTAATGAGACAAATATTAGTTCCTCAAAAATGTATCCATTAAAATAAATGAAATATATGTCATTCAAGGCTTCATAAATAGACAAAATAGGTGATGAGGTAGCTTTACTGATGAGGTAATTTAGAAATAGAGATGAAAACCAAAATAGTTTAAATAGTTAGTAGAATTATCAAAATGTGCAAAAAATGTTAAGTTGTGAAATTAACAAATAGTGAAGGGTTTGATGTAGACCTGGGAGGCTCAATCACAACCAATTTGATAACATGGATTTAAGAGGCATATAAAAATATTAAGATGACCTATTTGAACAAACCAAACAACCCTCAAAGCTTGACAATCATCAGAAGTTAGATTTCACACTTTTACCCCTTGAACCCTAGTAGTAGTGGAAAGTCAGTTTTTTCCCAATCACTCAAATGTTCTCCAAAACACTAGACAAACTCTTCATATTTTCAGACACCCATTTCAGAGTTATTACACATATCTCAATGTCAAGTACAAGTCCTTTGGACCAAATCCCCCAAAACACCCCTTCTAGGTTGACCTAATTAGGTTGATTAGGCCTAATTTGCAGAGCAACATGCCCTCAAACTTATCATAGGACTTTGAAACCTTGGGGCAACATTTCTTAGGTTCCCAAACCTCCAAAACCACAACTAGATTCCTCCAGTATGGACAAATTCATGCCAAACTTGAAAACCCTTGTTTAATGCACTATTCAAGAGGGTTTATTGAATATGCTACTTACACAACCTCCTAGACTTTAAAACCAACTTGAACAAAGGAAATTAACCCTGTACATTCCTAAAAGTTCAAAACATCATGACCTCCCATAGAGATTCTTCCAAACCCTAGGCCTAAGCCCTCATTCACATGCATTTTTGTTCACAAAACTCATTGTAGCAACAGGTTTATTACTCCTATTTCTTTCCTAGCACTCAAATCATGCATGCTACACTTAAATCAAACATCATAGGGTCCCTTACATGAGTTATGGGTCAGGAAAAAATATGAAAACACAAAAAAATGTTGCTAAACTTGATATTTCAATGTATTTTCTTCTCAAAAACTCCAAATCAAACTTACATTCCATGTCTACATGCCATTTAAAGGCTTCTTCTTGACATCCTACCGACCAACTACCTTGCAACTAAATTTCAAACCCTTAATGACCGTTGAAGGCCAAGTTTACATCATTTACACATGATATAATAATAATATTACTCATATTGTAAGTTTGCACCCCAAACACCTATAACTCACTAAAACCACACCAATGGCTTGAAATGAGCCTTATTACATCCACAAAACACTAATCTTGCACACTTTACATGTAAATTCAAAAACTTTCCTTCAAAGGCTACAAAGATACTTTAGTGCAAGATCACCATTTTTCACATTTTAATACCTAAACTAAAAAACTCAACCTAAGAAATGCTTAGTGGTCTTGATTGACCTTATTCAAAACAAAAAATGCTCAAAGAATCATCCACCTACCCATTAACCTCCTAATTACCATCAAATGATCAAATAAGGAGGATGAGGTGTAGGTGCTCCTACACTAGGGTTGTAAAAGTGTATTAAAGAGGGAGACCAATGGTCACCTCTTTCAAATGTTAGTTTTCAAAGTTGAAGTGGTTTTTTTTAGAAGGGAAACATTATCAAAGTCCATGATAAACTTGAATGGAGGATGATCCTTGGATTGGGCATCAAACCAAATGAGGAAATGTTGAGATTTCCTTAAGAAAAATGAGGTTTTGGTTAGTGAAATTGAGTTTTTGAGTTGGGTAGTGTTATTCTATGTTAGATTGAGCATGAGCAAGGTATTTTAGACTTGTTTGAATAGTTTTCAAGTTTTGGAGTGTTTGGCAAGTGCTACTTTCAGTAAAACCTAGGGTTTCTAAGCCTAGGGAGATGGTTTTATGGTTTGGGTGGTAAATGATTGAATGTTTGCAATCTAACACTGTAATTTGAAGTTTTGACAGATATAAAGTGTTTCCCCAAGGTTTCAGGAGATTTGGACAAGTTTTGAAGGTGGTCCCTTTGTAAAAGTGGGCTAACTTGGGCACTTATAAGCGTAGAAAACCTGATTTATGCAGTTTGGTACAAAAAAAGCATTGGTGATTGTTGGATATGTTGAAAGGGTTTGTAATGGGTCCCTGATGTGTGTTGTGTTGTGAGTTGAAAGGTTGTGTGAGTGGAATTCTACCCGATTGAGTGAATTTGATATGCTACAAGGGACAATGTGAATATGTTGAATGAAGAGGTCCTGATGAAAATGTAAATTGAAAATTGTGTTTGCAGATTGGAGTTGTGTGTTTGTGTGTTGCAGGTCTCCCCCTACTGCATTAGGAGTATATTCCATTTTTTTAGAGACATGTATGGAAAATTTGGTAGCATAGACAAGGAAATCAACTAGTTTGTATAACTATTTGACAAAATACCTCAATGAAAGCTTTGAAAGCATACACAAAGTAAGTCAATTGTAAATAGTGAAATGCCTCAAAGAGATGTGGTTTAAAAATGTAATTGGAAAGTGTATAGAATTGTGTAATTTAAAATTTCCATTGACAACCTAAGGTTGTAACATGACAAACAAACAATGATCAACATGGAATATGCAAAACAACAAAAATGAAAGGAAGCCATAATAGAATGAAAAAAAAACTACAAAGACTTCACATACCTAAAAAACCAAAGTTTCAAATGGAGGAGTTCTACCCAATTATGTAGCCTTTGGTTCTTCTTTCCTCAAACTCCTCAACAATTTGACTTAAATTCAAAAGATTTTTCCCCTCCAAACTTCAATTGTATATCAATTATCACTAGAATTCAAAATTGAATTGATATTATATGTCTTTCAACGTGAAAAATTTGCTATTTCATGTAAAGGTGGTATGGACACTTCACTCAATCAACAAAAAGCTAACTTTTGTTGGAGCACACGCAGAACCAGGAGAATATGTAGAATGTGGGCCGACATCACGAGTATATTGTGTTTTTTACCATTTTTAGTGCAAGATATAACATGCTCATGTTATAACGCAAGCGCGCTATCTCTTCCTAGAATGGCTATGTCTCTACTTCTTAAAAATGCGCTCGCGTTGTCATAAAGTTGGTTTCTTTTATACATCTATTTTATCTCTATGTCTATACTCTCTCCCACTATCTCCCACCCTCTCTCCCACTCTCTCTCCCACCCTCTCCCACTCTCTCCCACTCTCTCCCAACCTCTCCCACCCTCTCTCACTCTCTCCCTCCCTATCTCCCATTAACCCACTCTCCCACACTCTCTCCCACTCTCTCCCACCCTCTCTCCCACTCTCTCCCAACCTCTATCACTCTCTCCCACCCTCTCCTACTCTCTCCCAGCCTCTAGAACTCTCCCCCACTCTCTCCCATCCTCTTCCACTCTCTCACACTCTCTCACACCCTCTCCCACTCTCTCCCTCCCT
>VDFB02281492.1:148696812-148754125 GCA_007258455.2 Sequoia sempervirens | reverse complement strand
CATCGAAATTTTGACAAACATGAAAAATAGAAAAAAATCAAATTGTGGCCGACATAAAGAAAAATGAGTTTGTAGATTTATTACGATAGTGTTTTGCTCTACTTGAGATAGTTTGTGGAGAACTAAGGATGATTTTTTTGGGAAAAATAAAAAAAATTCAAGAAGATATCGCCAGGTTGAGGGTAGTCATTTTATTTTTGTAGAAATCAGTTGTGAAGTCAAATTTGTAGTTCCAGGTTTGAAAATCATATTTTAAAGCAACATCTCATCAGATTTCATTTTTAGAGGTTTAGGGTTTTGAAAATTTCATGTCCAAATTTTGTTGTGTGGAATCACCATAAGATCACAACCAAGGAACATATTCTTGTGACTGTAATTATGTGATCCATAACTCTATTGGTCATGTGGCACAGTTGAGCTATAACAAATACAAGATGCATTCATGTGTGACCCAATTTTAATGTGGCTATGTTGTGATAGAAATGGAGGAACTCATATAATGTAGTTAATTCAGGTTGTCTAATGTAGGTGTCAATCATCATTGGGTGTGTTTAGGTTCTCTCAAGTTTAACAGGTTAGGATGTAATTATAGCATGATCGAAGAGTGATTACCTCTTGCTGCAATAAAGAGCCTATAACTTTGGTTGATATGCATAGTGGTTGTGTTATATCAATTATGTAGTGCATTCAAGCACAACCCATGTTTAATGGGCTATTCTAGAGAGTGATCAATATTTTCTAAACCTTATGAATGTTACTTAAAAGTGTATAGCTTAAACTATAAACCAACTTTGTTACATACTTGAATGCAATCTTGGGTTACCGCAAACTATAACAATGTGATCTACTAATAACCATTATGGAAAGTATTAAAGCAAGACCCATGCTATATAGGATACATTTCCCTGATCAGGTTTACATACCTTAATGATCAAACAAAAGCTTCCCACACACTCTAGGATACAATCTAAGATCATACCACAACTTTGTCAAAACAACTAATTTTCTGACCCAAGATTTAAGGTTGTTGTTTAATACCAACAGAAGCATTGGCAAGAGCATGATTAGGGTACAAACCCTAGGCCTCCGTAGAAACATAAACAATAACTCTAGTGGATTAGTGAGGTTGCAATACCATAAAGATTGAGACATTGTAGCTAATAACAAAATTTTTCAATCTAAAGATTGTAGCCAATAACAAGCACACTATGTAGCTTAGTGAAATTTGTAAATGCAATCTACGGTAAGAAGAATGACAGTCACTTGAGATGTGACAGTCAAAAAGAAGTTGAACAATGACAAGATAATAAAGCTCAAACCTTGCATAGTAAAGTGGAGATTTTAACAGTGAGTTTCCTTACCCCCTTGTTGACCTTAAGGGTTTTTCAAATTCTTTTGGTAGTGTTAGAAAAGGCAAATGCAATCAGGGAATGACTATCCAAATTAAGTAACAGTGGTAATCATAGGTTCAATGTTTCTTCTTATCCATTAATGTATAATGGAGGTAGTGGATTGCATGTTTGAGTAGTGTTTTGAGACTCATCAAAGATGGGAGAATAGTGAATAATACCTTGTAGACTATAAAGTAGTGTCAATAAGGTTGAAGGATCTTAAGATCTACAATACCATGAAAAAATGAGTCCCATGTAGTAAGTAGGCAGTCTATAGGGCATAGTTTGATTTTATAGAAGGATGCTCATGAAAGGAATCTTCAAGTGATAGTGAGTGAGCTGTTTGAGATTACAGCTGAGGGTGCAATACCCAGTCTTAAAGGAAGTTAGAAAAATAGTAAATGTGCAAGAAAATCAAATCGTACACAACAAAAAGTTCATAATGTTATCTTGCATAATGCCTTGAGTTTGAAGACAAAAATCTCATTGTATCTTGATGAAAGTGGCGACCTTAATGGTCAATCACTGACAACCATGATTTTAAAACATGCTATTGTGCTTATGGAGGCAACATTTTAAGCAAGGCAGTGAGTGGTGGTTTGGAACAATGGTAGGTATGAAGGACTTGCTTTATATGCATACTATGCAGTCTAGCTTAAGACACCATTCTTAGAAGAGATTGAAGGTGGATTATGGAACTCAAGGGTTACCATGAAAATGATTAAAGCAAAGACTGAGATCTATTTAAAAGTCATGGTCATGAAGATATTAAAGATGTCACATGCAAAAACGTATTAGCTAGAGTAATGAATACAATTGCAAAAAGGATAGTGTGCTAGGGAAGATTTAGGAGATCTCTACATTATCTAATTATAGGGAAATACATCATTTATTTATTTTTTAATTAAAAGAAATAATTCTAAACCCTATATAGGATACATTGATACTTCAAAAGCCTCTGAAGGAATTTGAGATTATGCAAAAATATATGTCAAGTAAATACCTAGATTACAAATAGTAGCGGGAACAATGTAAGATTTGTTGAGCAGAGTAGGAATGAGATAAGCAACAATGAATCCTATGCCTCCTTTCACGCACATCTCCTCACCGTTCTGTATCATTCTTTATGGAAACACTTCTCTATTTTGGCGGTCTATGCTTGAAAATAATGTTTTGACGAAGGTTTTAGAGTATGTTTATTAAAATGAAAACTCCATTCTGGTGGGCTACGCCTGAAAATAAGATTTTGAAAAAAGTTTTAGGGTATGTTTATTAAAGTTTTAGAGTATTTTGGCGGGCTATATTCTTGATTCCTTAAATGATTTATTCAAATGGATTTTGACTAAATAAATGACTAACTATATAGTCATTTTTATTTGTGTGACTAAATAATTTTTAATCAACGACCAAACTAGTAATTTATTTACTCATTTATAGCTGAGTTGCAAAAAATGAACAAAATTTAGTCATTTTTAGTTGTTGTGACTAAATTTTTAGTCACCTAGTCATTTATTTTCCAAATTCTACTAGTGTGTGCTTCCTTGTGCGATTAGGGCTCTCTCAATGTTGAGGGCCCTAGGGATAAGCTCGTCATAAGAAGTGACACATTGCATCTTGAACTAAAAGGATAAATCCGTATTGACATTAGCAATGATTATTTCGACTTGTTGCTCCTTAGGAATGGGTCACTTGCTCTTACTAGCCGCTACCTCCATCGTTGTAGGAAGTTTGCGATCAAGTTCAATATTCTGATTTTAGGAGTCTTAACGGTTGGAAATCATAGTAAAATCAGAATTTAATAAGTTTTGGAATTAGCATTTTAAAGTGTTTTTGGGGTCATTAACTTTAGACTATCTTCTTTGCAGGGGTGGTTGCATGCCAATTTTTTTGGTGTAAAATATCAAATTATTAGATTTTGTTACTTGCCTATGAATAAAAATTATTGGAGTGTGAGTTTGATATTTTGAAGATCTAAATAGTCAAGGTTGGTAAAGAAAAAGAAAAATCATGTCGATAATATTAGTCCGAGAACAAAATGAAGAGACACTTGATAGATTGTGGGCTAGATTGAAAAGAAAGGGTGATGGGAATGTTATTGTCCTTGCAATAATTGCAAGGGCTTAAAGACTAGACAAATTTTAATCACAAATGATAAGAAATGCTGTAGGCGCATGGTCATGTTGAAGGGGCATGATTATCATCCATTGGTAAGTTGTTCATTATATGTGTTTATATTGATTGAATTTGTAAATGTTTATATCGTTTTAACATTATATATATATATATATATAATCACTTGATCATGATCATGGTTTATTTGTGTCTATCATTATTATAAAGGTGGGTCGCCCTAGGGTAGATGATATGGATTATCACAGCCCGAAGAATGTGGTTTTGCAAGCGGACGAACATGGAGCTGTGAATATAGAAGTTGAAGTTAATGATCCTATGGAAGAAGATGATCATGCACCATAAAACACAGTTGAAGATGATGGTACAAATACATTGATCCATGACACATTTAGTGGTAGAGCTGATCATGATGATCGAGATGACTTTGATGATGTTCATGATTTACCTGTACTTGAGAAGACATACAAGCCCCTTTATGAAGGCTCCCAAACAAATCTTCTCTCTGCTGTATTGTTGTTGTTGAATTTGAAGGTTATGAATGGTTTATCAAACATAGCAAACTATATATATGATCTTGTAGGTCTTCAAACAAAGGGGAAATTTGCATGTCCAATTTGTGGTCCAAAGATGAAATCTCATCGTTCAACAAGTTTAGGAAATTAGGTGTTTGATGAGTATAGGAACTTCCTCCATAGAAATCATAAGTATCAAACTATTGAAAAACATCTTTTCAATGGGAAAGATGAGACTACATCAAAACCACGAAGAATGACACCTCGCCTATGGAAGTTGGAATATAATAGAATTAATCGTCAAGGTTATACATCAAATCAAATTATTTATCTATCATATATGATATGTTTTGAATTTATATTTTTATATTTTGTTGTGTTTACTCATGTTGTAATTGATAATGATTGTCGTTAATTTGTTTAACTTATATGCTTCATGAAGGTCATCAAGGCATTAATGGCCGGCTTCCATAGGGATTGAAAAGTTATCCAAGATAATTTAGTAGGTTGCACTACTATGAGTAGCTACAAATTGTGCATTTGTTTGATAAATGCATATCATAAGGAATATAACAAAAATGTTATGAAAAATATTGGATGGAAGGCATGACAAAGAAAAAAATGTCAAAAATTGTAGTGACATTCAGGAAGCCGATCATGCAATGAAAAATGTCATTCAATTAAATATTGATGGAGACCAAATTAATATAAGTGCCCTTCCTTGGTTATTAACAGAGCAACAAAGCAATGCTATAAAAGAAGTCATATGAAAAATTTGATTTCTCATAGGATTTACTGAGAACATAAACAATATAATAACAAAGAAAGGTGAATTTGGGTCAGGGATGAAAACACATGATTGACATACCTTCATTAAGGTAATTATTCTGGTATATTATATACACTTGTATAATGCATGTACTTTTCAGTGTATTGTGTTTACTACTTTTGGAAAAATAATGAAAATATCATTTTATAATTATTGCAATACGTTCTACCTCTATCTCTTCCAGACAACTTTGACAACAATGTCAAGCAAGTTATATATGATCTTAGAAAATACATGAAGTAAGTAGCGATATTTGTTCAATTCGTTGTATACATCTTATAATTACCATTTGTTTTACTTGTTATGTAATATACTATATATTTTTGTTAAATATCGTTAATACATTTGTGCCGTGAATCACTTGTAGATGGCTATCATCTAAAGAAATCCATAAAGAAGATATAAATTATTGGAAGAGAAAAATTCCTCGTCTAATGTGTGAAATGCAAAAGTGTCTACTTTCGTCATTTTTCAATACACAAGAACACTACCTCATACACCAAGTTAGGAGATTGAATTGTGTGGATCTGTACACACAAGGTCAATGTGGATGGTTGAGAGGCACTTGAAATTTTTGAAGGCTTTGGTTAGAAAAAAAGCACATCTTGAGGGTTCTATGATGGAGGCATATATGGTATATGTTGATGCCAAAATTTGACGAGGTAATAGAGTCTTATGGGAAACTCAATTTAAGGGGGACCTTTTGCGCTAAACTGAGTAACCTCCAGATTTTTAGAGAAGCTAGCTTCTTCTATAATGGGGTTTGAAAGGGAAAATGAAGCAAATATAATAAAGTAAAATTTAACCTAAGGTGATGTGCCAAGATTTGATGATGGGAACGATAAATCATAGATTTAAGGGCCTGAATGGTGTTGTTGTGTTCCAAAACATTAGAGACTTAATATTATAGCATAGACAATTCATTTATTGACATAAAATAACGTTGCATACATTCTCAATACTAAGAAGAGTCATGAGACATGATTTAGGTAAGCAAACTTGTATCCAACATATATAGAAGTTTTTCAAATGCAGTGTCAAGACAATATAAAGCACAATTCACAGTTTAATCAAAAACATGAAAAACAGAAAGGCCAAACAATTGGCACAGTCTGAAAGTTTTGCAATTTAAATAAAACAATAATAGAGGCATAGTGTCTTTTGGCTAAAACCGAAATGTTTTTCTCCAAATTCTGGACCCTTTCTTCTCAACAGAGAAAGTATATATAGCAGGAAAATCTCCCACCACTTCAGAGAACAACAACAGAAAAGATCTCACAATCTTCATGCAATGATGCCTGAATCAGAATATAACCAAGGCCGTTACAACAACATCGAGCCGGAACACAGCATCCAGTCATCCCAAACACAGGTGCATCCTCCGTAATGATGGCGGTGGTCCCAACCATGCTCGATCAGACAAGTGTCATCCATTGCTGCAAACGATTATGACAAGCAGCAACCAATAGCATTATTTAGTTCATCCGGCTTATTGCCCACATAACAGATCAGCCGCTAGGCACGTGGCAACCTTTTGCTACCTACATCAACCCTTCTCACGTTGCTGCCGAGGATTTGTGAAAATGCAACACGTGTTGAATGGGATGAGAACCTTAACATAGCGGAAGGAACGCTCCATTAGCCGGGCATAAAAGATGCGTGGAAATATTTTGCTGCCTGCGGTTGCTATTTCATCCCTGCGTTGAAAGATTTGTGAACCGTTGCCATGTAGCAAGATGTGGGGCCTGCCAACACCTTTTAGGAATGAAAACTTCGTGGAAGCATTTCGCAACCTGACGAGGCCTCAAGGAAAAAAGGAACAAAAGCATCCCGTAACTGCGACATGCAGAAGCACAACGGAGCTTCTTAGGACCCGAAAGGAATGCCGATACCTGAAGTTGCGAAGAGTAGATGCACAAAGCAACAGATCAAAACTTTGATAAAAAAGTCGAGCAAACTCGGTGATACACAGGCCGGCGCACACACAATACAAAAAGATAAATCCGAAGGGAGCTACTCAAATATTTATTTAACAGCTTTTGGCGACTAACAGGGGCGTTTTGACTAAGGAACGGAGAACCCAAAATTTCTCTAGTTCTGCAGACTAGAGCCTTATCTATAGGGCTAATAGAGTCAGAGATTGGAAAGAGCTGCCTACAAAGGTGACCATTCATCTTCGGACGACTTTGCTATGTTGTGCAAATTTTCCTATGCTCCACGTAGATCAATAGTTTATTTGTGAGGCATCACATCGGGTAAATCGTCCCTTGCTTATATATGAAATAGAAGCTGTGAGAGCGGATGAATGACTGTCTCAATGTTGGTTGCCGTTGGAGGATGACTGAACTCCCCGAAAGCCTCTGGGTCGCCTTCCTTCTCTTTAATAATTGTCGCAATCTGCGTAGTCATGGCAATAGAGCCATCCTCGAGGAATGGAGACTGCAGTTCCATCCTGCCTAACTCGGAGAAACACCTTTGTATGCTATCCAGTGTCCTACTCAGAATAGCCACTGCTGCCTTAGTGCACTGGTAGGCAGAGTGACAATGGATAAATTTGTTTGCCGTTTGAGCAGCAGCGTCCCGATCTTCAATCCCCGCTCCGGCAAAGTTCTCATTAGAGACAGAGTATAGTTTGTTGAATAGGTTTTTTGCCTCAGACACCTTCTCCAAGTTGAATTGTGGGAACTGCTCAATTGTATCATGGGCCTCTTAGCTGAGCCCTGATGCCTTGTTGATAAATCGGAGGGTAGGCTGCAGTGTTAGGCAAAAGGTTTTGATTTTCTCCCAGTGATAAATGTATAATTGTCTAACTAGTGGAATGATATCAGGTTGTGCGGGGGAAGGCAAGAAAGAGGCTTTAAGTGAAGTAATCTCCGTGTCTTTTGAAATAATGGCCTCATCCAATTCTACCTTTTTCCTTTTCTCGGACGTCAGCTGCTCTGCATAGTTGCTCATTTCTTTATTCCAAGTTTGCTCAGCTTGGGAGTGATTTGCTAAGTGCTCTTCTAGAGAAGCCTTTGTCTCTCAGAGCTCTTCCTCTATCTGAGCCTTTAGGCCCTTAAATTCAGCCTCTTTCTCTTGTATTTTTTTCTCATATTGAGCTTGTTGGCATTCCAACTCTTCCCTTTTTTGTGCCATCCCTTGACTATGCTCAAGGTGGAGGCGCTCCAACTCTTCATCTTTTAGATGTAAATCCTGCTCCACCCCCTGGTTCTTCCTTTGTAGCTCTTTTATTATGCTAGGGTCAACAACCTGAGTTTTCACAATTTCGCCTTGAAGCTTGTTCCACTCATCCTCCGCTGTCAGCGCCCTTTCAGTCATGCGGGCAATATCTGCCTCTAAGGATTTCTCCTTCCTTTCTAAAAAACTAACCCTTTCCCTAGCTGCATTGAACTGCTCATCTTTCTTCTTTAGTTGGCGACCAGTTTTGAGGAAGTTGGAAGTGACTACCCGTTGCGTTTCCTCCATGATTTCAACTTTATCCTGCAGTCGAGCTACCTTCATGTCAAGTCTAACCGCATATATCTCGTAGTCTTCTAGTTGCATTTCTCCCTGAGGCTTGCTTACCCTCAGGTACATGGTCACGAACTTCAATTCTTGTCGGGCCTCATCGTACAAAGCTTGTACTCTTGGCTCAGCGGGACGACTCTCATCCTTTGCCTTGCATTTTCTCATTCTATTTGCACATGCTTCCTTTCCACAATCTATCTATGCTATGAATTCAGCTGGTGATAAAACTAGTCCACCTGCCGAAGGAGCACCAGAAGGCAGGGCATAGGGATAGGTAACCTTCATAGGCACGGGAATTTTTTTTTATTTTGGAGAGTGATAGTTTGTGGAGAGAAGTGAGGTACATTCCATAGTTTGGTTTGAGAACCAATAGCAGGGCTAGTCATTTGTAATGATTGAACTAAGGAATCAGCTGTAAGGCTCATTGGCTAGGAATGGGGAGTTGTTAATGGGGTATTAACCTGTTGCAATGGAAAAGGATCCGTAATCATAGCGAAAAAAGAATGGACACTCACAGGGGGAATACTTTTTGAAAGAGAGGCGATGAAGGTTTGAGCGGCGGCGGCGGGCGTAAGCATATGTGGAGGAGTAATTATGAGCAGGGTGGACTGTGAAAACTGGGCGAAGCCTACCGAATATGTCAGACCAAAAGCAGAAGGCTGAGGTCCAGTTTTTATAGTAGGGATCGTTAGTGAGGTAGGGGCAGATACCAAGGAATGAGATGTAAGAGAAGAAGGAGTGAATTGTATCTATTGACTGATTGCTGGTGTCTCTAGAAATGTTAGTGACTCCCCCGCAACCTCCACTTCTTGGGTAGTTGCAAGTACTCCTCCTCTAGCGGGTTCTTGCGAACCCTCACTGATAATACTCTCCGTGCGCTACTGTTTCGCAGGTGGAATCTCACTGGTTTCGGCAGTCATCTCCTTCTGTTGAAGTGATAGCCTGGCTAGTTTAGCAGCCCAAGTGAGTGTATGTGAGCCCCTTGATATATTAAAATGTACGTTCGTGGCCACATAGGCGGGCTATTTGGAGATTTTCTCCTTTTGCGCAAAGGAAGCCCATGTCACCGCTTCCTCCTCCTGCTCGTCAGATTCCTCCCTCTCTTCGCTCCTATTAAAACTAGAGTTTGGGATGAGATGACCCTCCTTCCACCACCTTTCAAATTCCTGGTCATCCCTTAGTTGATTATAAGGAGCATCCAATTGTGCAATTTCCTGGCAATATTTCTAGAAAGCCTTTATTTTCTCCTCACTCCATTCCTCATCCTTCTTTAACCTGTTATACATGTTGTGCTCCATTGGGACATTATCTTGGGCCACAACCATAGGAAAGTAGAACTTGTGCCATGGGCCTCTGGTGTTTGACATAGAGATTTGTGCCAATTCAAAAAAATCCTCATCTTTGTTCGCTCGCAGGTTACGCCGCTTCTCCCAGTATGGTTGGGGAACATGGGTAACCTTCATATGTGGCTCCATCAAGTCATCGAAAGGGTTGTATTCCCACCTATCATTTACCAGTACCAACCTTAGATACACCAACTTGTCTTCTAACAACTGGTCCGATTGCTTCTTTAATAGAGTCACCGACTTGAAATTCTTCGGACAAGTGAAGAATCCCTTCTTGACCTTTTCGCTGCTGTAGAAAGTAAAACCAATGATACACACCTATCAGAACATTTCCAGCATGAACACTCTATCTGTGACGTAGGTTGGGAGTAGGAAAGGTTTGCCAGTAAAGCTCCGTATTCAAAGGATTGTAAAATCCTTGCCTAAGAACCAGTCACAAGCAGGGGTGAAGCTCTGCATAAATCCGGCCTATTCCTTATCAAGCTGGATAATATTACCCTCTCCGATCAAATCATTGAAGACCGAGGCTATGAAATAGTTCACAAATGCATAATAATCGTATGATGCAGAAAGAAAAAGTGTCCATGTAGACACTGACTTCCTTTTATTTTGCTCATAGAAAATTGATAGTGGAAAATATCGGGCGAAAAAATCCAGATTTTGATGCAGAAACATGTGGACCAAGAAGGAAAGAAACCTAGATTTTTTCTCTGCTTGATAATTCTCAAATTTTTGCTTCATTTTTTTAATCATAAACTCAGCAAAATCATACCAGAAAAGTTCATGTTGCTTGCGAAATTGTATTGTTGGTCCTAGTTGAAACGTCTCTATCTTCTCATCAGAGTCTCAGCCGCATACAAAGGCTAGCATGGACATGGCGTCCTGGAGATCGTCGCGAAACGCACCACCCGACAACATAATACTTGGCGCTTTAGTGGCTGGGATGCCTTTCTTACCAGTCTCCTCTAGCAAGAACTCTGAGCTAGTTTTCATCTTCCTCCATATTTTTTCTCCTTTGCTTGGGCGAAAGGTCTCTATATTTTCCTTCCTCTTACTTGGGTCTGGGATACATAACATGTGCTAGATGGCCTCTGGAGTGATATGCATCTTTAAGTTGTGGCCTTCAATGTAGTGGGTATCAGGATTATAATGCTGGATAGTAGCATCAACAACCTTTGGGCAATAGTGCACCAATGGGACCATGTATTGAGGAAGACCACTATACCAAACTCTACTCGCCGTAGATTGGTCTACCTTTGGTGCCGATAACCTTGCACAAGCTGCCTCTCTGAGGGACTTAGGGTTTTTCGTGAGCCTTGGGTCATAGATATTGTCCCATTTTTTCTCAACTTTTTTTTGGTTTCTCCAATTCTTGGGTTTATTTAGCTCTTCTGTGTAGGCTCTCCTTGGCCTGCTGGGTATACCAGGCATAGCATACACTATATCCTCATAGAAATATACCTCTACTGAAGAACAAATAGTCATAAATAGCTCTTGGTTAATTTCTTCCTGCATTGGCTAAGATGTAGATTCTGAAATTTTTCTTTCTAAAGATTTCTGCAAGTTCCTGGTTAGCTGCGACAATGCTCAGCTCTAGATACACAGAAAGAAAACAACTCTGCACTTTTATTCCTGCGTTTGTGAAAAGATTTTGAAATATTAAGCCTTTTTGTGCAATAATAGCAACCCTTCTCAAGGTGGTAGGAGAAAGCATGCCTTTTATATTTAATTCGACATGTACCGTTAATTTTGCAAATTATGCAGAATGAACTACTTGCTATCTTGAGGCGGCCAGAGTTCATTATTGTATTTGGCGATCGTGTGATACGCTCTAATCTCCTTGGAACTTGAGCCGACAATTTGCTTGCTAACCTGCGTTAGCATGCGCTGACAATTAATATCCCGGCTGGAATGATTACGCCAAGCAAACGATCACAGCCTGAAAAGATATGAATATTGCCTTGGGCTCTGGGATGCACTTGAGAGATGACACAATAGCCTAAGACCATACGTCTCTCTGCCAACGAGCGCCACCTTTTTAAAGCTAATTAATCAACTCCATTTAATCAAGCACGCATTGAGCCGTGCTATCACAGATGTAACTGGCCCAGAAATGTGAGCAAACGCAGGCTCACCTTTCAAGATAGCAACTAGCATAATATCACATTTTTTCAAAGCGGATTAGCATGCGTCTTGTCAATTTTCTATAAATAGGCTAGTAAGTAGCGAGAAAAACATACTTAGCATTTGAGAAGTGATAGGTCGGTAGCAGAGTCTTAAGCAAGCCTTTTCATAGGTTAGGTGGTAGATAAGTTTGGCATTGGCTTAGAATCCTAGGGATAGTGTCAGAGCAATGGATACCCCAATTCGCCTGACCTCGTATAAGTGACAGACGACATTCCTAGGGGAGATTTCAACTAGGAGACTGAAAAGAATGACCAAGAACAAGCATTTTCTAGTCTTGGTAGCCATAAAGTGGGTCTAGGAAAAGACTGTATAGAATATGAGGATAAGTATCAGGTGAATACTGACGTATGCTCCTACTTTGTAGCGTCCATGCTAGACATTGGCGTTCCCTGACCACTTATCTTGAAGCTGGTTAAAGAAATCTTCCCTAAAAAATACTTGAATGGTCTCGGTGAGACCGTTGCTCATGCTGCCTATGGGGTAGGTCTTCCATCAGCCAGCGACCTGCGTCGCTTCATTGAGGAAGAAGCCATTGTCGTTTGGCTTCCGTTTCTTAGCGGATTCCACCTATAGACCCGCGACCAACACCAGTAGAGGGTTACTCAGGCCCTACACTTCCTGTTCCATAGCTACAACATAATACCTTTCTACGACGTAGACTGGTATACTGACTTCAAGAACCTAGTGTTTCCCCCGCCAATGGCGGTTGTGCTAAATGATGCTGCCAGTGCTGCCGAAGAATCTGTGGATGAGGAAGAAGTGGATGCTATACTTATTATGTCAATTGACACTAGCCATGCCTTTTAATGAAAAATCCTTGCCTGTTGCTCAAAATGTCTCTCCCTGCCAACTCAAAATATGTCTCCCTGCCTGCTACATAAAATATGTCCCCATAGCTGTATATAAGCCTGAGAAAAAGGCTATCGTATATAATAGCTCAATATGCTTATAAATTTTAAAATATGGCTTCCCAGCCACTTTTGTAATGAAAAGAGCATATATGAATAGATATCTATTGTTTAAAGAAAATCCATACTCTTTCTTTCATTCTGTATTTAATTTTTTTTGGGCTTGCAACTTTTATTTTCTATTTCTTCGAACATGGGTGTGTTCTGTGTAAAGCAACTCTGGTGTTCCACCCACCAATAATAATGGGTTAATTCTGTAGAAGTACAAACCAATTCAAAAAAAGACCGGCCAAAGAAACGAAAATAAAATAAAAGCACTATTTACTTATGTACAAAGTAGAGCTTAATGCCTAATGGAATAGTGTAAGATGAATCCCATTGATCGGGATTCCCAACGGTTCATGTTCCATATTCTCCAGCTCAAAAGCGTTGTGTTCTTTTCACCGAATAATTTTAAAGGAACCCTCACATAGGCTATCAAATTTATCGTGCTGACCTAGCTTTGCAGCCCTTTTATCATACTTTAGCACTAAGTCTCCGCATTTTAGACCCTGGTCAGAAGCCTTCTTGTCAAACCATTGTTTGACCACCCATTGACAACTTGTCATTGCTATTAGGGAATTCTCCCTTTTTTCCTATACTTCCAACAGTTCGGTGAGCCGAACCTCCATGACTTCATTTTGTTCTATCTCAAGAGATTTCAACAGTTGTATTGCTAGAATTTCCATGCAGATGGGTAACACCTCTTTCTCGTATACCAACTCATAAAGCGAAGTCTTAAGGACTTGCTTAGGAGTTATGCGGTTTTCCCAGAGCGCTATTCGAAGGTTTTTATGCCATTCCCTCTGGTGTTCTGAGCCAATTCTTTTAAGGAGTCAAACTAGGCTTTTGTTCGTTAACTCTGCTAGACCATTTTCCTATGGATAATAGTTTGATGATATTTTAAGGAATATGCCATTCTTTAATGCAAAGTGACATACCTTTGCACCTAGGAATGCTCTGGCGTCTGAAATGATAGTTTTCGGAGGGCTGAACCTTGCCACCAGTTCCTCGAGGAAATCTACAATTTCTATTTTTGTCGCACTTTTAAGGGGAACAGCCTCCATCCACTTTGTGAAGTAGTTTGTAGCAGTTAGAATCCACTTGTGTCGGGCACTAGAAACTGGGTTGATCATTTCGATGAAATCCAGGCCCCATTGTGCAAACGGTTCATCTGCCACTATAGGTCTGAGGGGCATTGCAGAATTCTTCCTTTTTCCGGCAAAGAACTGGCATTTTTTACAAGTCCTCACCAAAGAGTGGGAGTCACTGAAAGGTGTGGACCAGTAATAGCCAGCATGCATGATTTTAATTACGGTGGTTTTGGTAGAGAAATGTCCACCTGTAGTGCTATTGTGGAAGGCATTGAGGATTCTCTTCACCTACTCTGAAGTAATGCATCACAGGAGAACACCATTGAAATTTCTTTTGAAAAGGACTCTTTCTATTTGCATATATCCACAATTCTACAGCTGGTAATACCTCCTTTTTTGGGACAAGAGGCCTGGCAGATACTTTCTAGTTTGCATGAACCTCATTCTATCAGTCAGCCAACTGCCTTCTGATTCTATTTCATTTATCAAGACGAGCTCTAGCTGCTCCTCTGCGACAGGTACCTCCTCGCTTTGTGCCATATATTCACACAGTCCTTTTCCTTTAATAGTCTTAGTAGGCTTGACTTCAATGTTGTATTCAAGGATCTTAGTGATCCAATTAGCCCTTTTCTCTATGATCTCTCCTTCCATGATATATTTGCGCACACTAGAATGTGCGACATACACCAGCACCTTGTTGTAGGAAATTAGATGGCATAACTTCTTAAGTCCTTTTGCAATTACAAAGGCCTATCTTTCGAAAAAATTATAATTTTCCTCATATTCCTTTAGGGTCTGGGAATAGAACGCCACTAGATGTTCCCCCTTTTCTTTGTTATCCTTTTGGGTTAGAACAGTAGCAATACTGGACTTGCTACTGAAAGCATACATTATAAAATCTTTGGATTGATCCGGATTAACTAGCACCAAAGCTGTGGAAATAGCTTCCTTGACCCTTTCAAAAGCCTCCTGAGCTTTGGTTGTCCACTTAAATGTTTGATCTTTCTTCAGCATTAGGGTGATCGGCCTAATCATTCCCGCGAAATTAGAAATAAACTTGCTGACGAAATTTACTTTTCCCAGGAAAGACTGGACACCTTTCTTATTTACCAGAAGGGGAAGTTCTTTGATAGCCTTCACTCGTTCGGGGTCAATTAAAACACCTTCTCTAGACACAACATGTCCCAATAGCTTACCCTGCGACACTCCGAATACACATTTCTTTGGGTTTAGGGAAACTCCGAACTCCTGGCACTTTTGAAAAACTAATTCCAAATGATCAAAATGATTATCCTTAGATTTAGAGAACACAGTAAGGTCATCCAAATAGATTAAAATAAACTTATTGATTAGTTCGCTAAATGCAACGTCCATCGCCCGCTGGAATGTTGCCCCTGCATTAGATAAACCAAAGGGTATTTTAACATATGCAAATGTTCCCCACTTTGTGGTGAACGTAGTCTTGTGTTGATCCTCTTCTTTAACTTAGATCTGGTTGTAGCCGAAGAAACCATCCAGCAGAGAACATTTTTGATCCTGCTATAGTTTGTAGGATTGACTCCATAGAAAGCAACGGATAGTGGTCTTTCAGAGATGCTCTGCTCAGGTCTCAGAAGTCCACACACAAGTGGATATCCCCATTCTTCTTTCGGACTGGGACTGGATTTGATACCCAAGTACTATGTTTGATTGGGAAGACAATGCGTGACTCAATGAGCTTAGTTAGCTCCTGTGCCATTAGGGCCTCAATTTTAGGGTTCACTGACCTCTGTTTCTATCGGACTAGTTTTGCACCTTCCGTTAGCTAAATAGTGTGTTGAATGATGCCAGGATCATAACCTTCCAGATCATCGTAGGACCAAGCCACTACTCCATTTTTTCGCAAAAACTGATGAGCCTTTCCTTATCATGGTGCAGGACATTTTTTCCGACTCAGAGATTCCTACCATCGGAGACTTGAAGGTCCTCATGATCACTTTTTTCCGCCACGAATTTCCGCTTATCATTTCGGGCATCATCACAATCGAATTTTTTTTCAAGAGTAACCAATCCTTTCAGAAGTTTATTAGATTTGAGTTGCATAATTTGTCCTTCATAAGCCTCAACAATCTTTGGTTGAAGTTGATCGGCGAACTCCCCTGAGTGCTAGATAACTGAGGCGATGTGTTTGTCACTTTCAAAGACTTGCCAACTCTGATCATTGTTAGGGATCGATGGTCGGACTAGCACTTGTACTGAATGCTCGTTATAAAGCAGGTCAGAAACAAGATCAAACTGAGCACCAATCACAGCCATGCGATTTGCATCGCTATTTTGTCTTCGGGGAACAGTCTGGATGTTGAAAGCTTCAAAACCCTCAATTAGGTCCCAAACTCAATGCTGATAGGATCTCATGCAGACATTATTTGCTATAGAAATTCCTCAGACTTGGTTAACTACTAGTTCAGAATCTTTGAACACAATTAATTGCTTAATGCCCATTCGTTCTGCAAGGCTTAAACCTTGGACTAACCCCTCATATTCAGCCTCATTGTTTGAACATGCGAAATGAAAATGGAAAGACCTCAACCATTTTTTATTTTGTGGGGATATTAGTATACCCTTGCTCCAGTACCTACTTTGCTTCTTGCTCTGTCAAAGTATAGTGTCCATAGCTCATTTTCTTGGTTACCTTCAGATTCTTTAGCGACCCTTGGAAGCACCTGGTCTTCATCATAAATTATATACGTGCCCAATCCTGTAGCATGACAATTTCCAAAAGGATAATTGTTTATGTGTTCACTCAACAGAGCATCTTCTTTATCATTCCGATCTTCGCTCACCTTCTCTTCCTCTAGCAATTCAACGCTATACATTTCTTGCTTGGTGATAGAGGTATGGGCGGCTTCAAAATTGATCAAGGCCTCATTCGCCACATGTTCAGAATGTAGAGCCTCCAATTCTATCTTTATTTTTACGCTGTGCTTGGTCCTAAGTATCAGATATGACCAATCCAAGGACAAGTATCCACCCACCTTTGAAGTAAATTCTTAGGATAGACAGAGACCAAACATATGAGGAACATCTATGATCACTGTGTCCTACAAGACTGTGATACTAGGGCAGGCGAATAGAGTTAAAGGAAGCACTTTGATGACACCTACGGTCTCAACTTTATTTCCATCAAGTTGTATCACCCCTCTTTTCATAGGTTTGTAGCCGAGTCCTAAAGCTTCAGCTATCTGTTTAGGCATAACTATTGTACTAGCGCCAAAATCAATCATAGCGTTGTGTAATAGCTTCTTTTCTACAATGAGAGTCAAGAAGAAGGGCTGAGGTTTCGACCTACTTCTGTCTTCAGCAGGAGATTTCTTTGTATTGTTTGTAAGAACCTTTGCTAGCGGTATGTGACAAACAACCTCTGCACTGGCAGACAGCTCTGCTGATGCCAGGTTGATCTCTTCTTGAAGTGCCTTCTGTAATAGTGTCTTCTATTCCAGGAGAGCTAGAATGTCCCACAAAGACACATTAGTAGATGATTTCTTCAATTGCTCTACCGCATTAAAAGGTGGAAAACTCAGAGATTTCTGCTCCTTGGTTCTTACTATAATAATCTCCTTCCGTGGTTGAGAAGGTGAAGGGATGGTCAAAGCACTGGTAATTTGATCAGACACACCTCTAAGTTGCAGGCTATCCAAATGTGAAACAACTGGCTCACCGGTGAATCTCCTCTTTGAGTATGTGTTATAGTCAGACTGCACTTACGGTATTTTGGATATGAATGCGTCATTAGCAAACACTGTTTCTTCTTCTTCCATCTAGGAGAAAAGTGCATGATCAAGAGCAATATCTAATTCTTCTTCTAAAGACATTCCTTGCATTTGCGAGGTAAAGACCGCACTCTCCATTGGTGAGGCATATACATAACCTCCATTTTCTGTTGTTGTGCCTTAGCTACGTTGCTCTGCCACCTTTTGTTGTAGGTTGCCACGCAGACAGTTCCAGGGCATATGGGCATCGTTGCAGGGGAAACACCATCGATTGATATCATCAATAAGATTGTTCTGTCCCGCAGTTAATTCCCTACTTGAGCTTGGTGACGCACTTGTCAGCGAAGAAGGCACCGACACCGTTTGGTTTGTAGTTGGCGTTGGTGGATTAGTGCGAGGCACACCCTGATATTGATTTTGCTGATAAGTAGACTACCCGCCTTGATAGTTTTGATATACGGGCCGCGGGGGCATTGCTTGGTTCCGCTTAAGAGTCGTTATGTCATTTGCCATGGTTCACAACATCTCTTTGAGGTTTCTTATTTCATCCTTGGAAGAACCTGATGTAGAAGCCACATTTTCAGGAGTGGCCGCATATGAGTACATTGACTAGGCAATTGCAGGTGCACTAGTTGACGCGACCTCTTGCGCAGAGATTGATATTTTAGGAAATATCAGCATAATAGGTCGAGAAGGCAATTTTTTGCAATCTATTAAATGATTCTTAGCTTTGATAGTGGTACCATAAGCATCTGGTAGAGTAGCTCCTCCCAAAGACTTGATCATCACAAAAATGTCAGAATTGATGGATTTCAGATAAAATATAAAGGCCAACTTGGGAGTCGGGCGCATGGTAACAGGGATCCTCTGCCAATTTGTGTGAAATCAGGCATTGAAGTTTGTTAGAGCCTCCTGGGGGGCTCGTTTTATGACAGATAGCTAGTAATACAATGAAGAACGATCTCCGTCGTTTGAGAACCTTTCATAGAATTGATCTCCGAGCTCATCCCAGGTGCGAATTGAATTAGGAGTCAATGTTCGGTACCAATCCAGAGCCTTGCCTTTGAAAGACGCGGCGAGGAGCCTCAGGGCTACATTCTGCGCTATAATATCGTGTACCAGACAAACATCCGCTACATCCTGCAAATGTTCTGCTGGCATTTTTTAGTTGTCTCTGACAAATTTGGGAATAGCTTTCAAGGCCGAAACCGGGATAGCGCCCCATATAGTGGGAGCTACCAGGGCTACTAGGGGACTTCTGGCGTCCCATGCTACATAGTTTCTATTGGCGGCCAACAACATGGTGAGATGAAAGGGTGGTGGAAATGGAACGGTTACCAGCTGATTAGCGACCTGGACTGTCCCTAGCAGAGGTACTAGTAAACCTGGATTACTTGCAGTTTGGGATCTAGTTATAGGCCGATGGCTCATATACCCTTTTACAATGCAATTTCATTAAGTTTGGTCCCACCGGGCATGCCAGAAAAAGAACAAACTGTTGACGCAAAAATTTGACGAGGTAATAGAGTCTTATGGGAAACTCAGTTTAAGGGGGACCTTTTGCACTAAACTGAGTAACCTCTAGATTTTTAGAGAAGCTAGCTTCTTCTATAATGGGGTTTGAAAGGGAAAATGAAGCGGATATAATAAAGTAAAATCTAACCTAAGGCGATACGCCAAGATTTGATGATGGGCACGATAAATCATAGATTTAGGGGTCTAAATGGTGTTGTTGTGTTCCAAAACATCAGACTTAAGATTATAGCATAGACAATTCATTTATTGACATAAAATAACACTACATACATTCTCACTACTAAGAAGAGTCATGAGACATCATTTAGGTAAGCAAACTTGTATCCAACATATATAGAAGTTCTTTAAATGCAGTGTTAAGATAGTATAAAGCACAATTCACAGTTTAATCAAAAGCATGAAAAACAGAAAGGTTGAACAATTGGCACAGTCTGAAAGTTTTGCAATTTAAATAAAACAGTAATAGATGCTTGGTGTCTTTTTGCTAAAACTGGCATGTTTTTCTCCAAATTCCGGACCCTTTCTTCTCAACAGAGAAAGTATATATAGCAGGAAAACCTCCCACCGCTTCAGAGAACAGCAACAGAAAAGATCTCGCAATCTTCATGCAATGATGCCTAAATCAGAATATACCCAAGGCCATTACAATAGCATCAAGCCGAAACACAGCATCCAGTCATACCGGGCATAGGTGCATCTTCCGTAATGATGGTGGTGGTCCCAGCCAGGCTCGATCAGACAAGTGTCATCCATTGCTGCGAATGATTATGACAAGCAGCAACCAATGGCATTATTTAGTTCATTCAACTTATTGCCCGCATAATAGATCAGCCACTAAGCACATGGCAGCCTTTCGCTACCTACATCAAACCTTCGCACATTGTTGCCGAGGATTTGCAAAAATGCAACACGTGTCAAATGGGCTGAGAACCTTAACACAGCGGAGGGAACACTCCATCAGCCGGGCGTAAAAGACGTGTGGCAGCATTTCGCTGCCCGCGATTGTTATTTCATCCCCGTGTTGAAAGATTTGTGAATCGTTGCCATGTAGCAAGATGTGGGGCTTGCCAACACCTTTTAGGAACGAAAACTTCATGGAAGCATTTCGCAGCCCGACAAGGCCTCAAGGAAACAAGGAACAAAAGCATCCCGTAATCGCGACACGTGGAAGCACAGCGGAGATTCTTAGGACCTAAAAGGAATGCTGATACCTGAAGCTGCAAAGAGTAGATGTGCAAAGCGGCAGATCAAAACTTTGATAAAAAAAGCCAAGCAAACTTAGCGATACACAGGCCGGTGCACACACAATACAAAAAGATAAACCAGAAGCGAGCTACTCAAATATTTATTTAATAGTATACTAGACCATGGTGTACATTAGTGAATATCTTCCTAAGTTTGCAGTAAAGATCCATGTAGATCGCATTTGAGATCTGAACTCCATTAACAAATTCGAAGGGGAGTACCTGATGGGGAAAGACAGATTGAGGAAAGTGAGGTAATTATAAGATGGTCATGGAGATTAATTGGAATACATTTTACATATGGTTTTTATGTATATTGTACTTATTTAATTTTTAATCTTCAATACACATCAATTATAAATTAAGGTTGTATACTGTGGTATTTAACTAATTATACGTTGTTTGTGAATTTCAAATTTTTTTGATACAGTTGGTCAAAAGTGGGATGCACTGCATTTGTATGTCGCAAAAAATCTTGATTGGATGACGGTATAGATTGAACGATGTCAACAATCTGGTCCCGCATTAACATGTGAAGGTGTGGCTTCATTGGTTAAAGAAGCTCATCGTAATGGAGATTCCAATGTTACACAAAGGGAAATTTATTTAGCATATTGTTTAAGAGATAAACAGGTACGTATAAATATATTAATTACCCATATTATTTAATTATTTTCAATTATATTGATGTATATGTATGTTGAGATTGTTTTCTTTGCATACATTCGACCAAGAATAAATATGTTTATCAAATGACAATATTGCAATAATTTTTACATGTTTGACATATTGCAGGTGAAACACCACAAGGCTATGTGGTGCAATGGTCATAAATTTCGAATCAAAATATTGGATGACATGAAGAAAACTTGTGATTCTGGTATAACTGCAGTCTTTCAGGTGACTAATGTTTCATCTAGAAGCAACATGCATCCAAAATTCTCAAAAAATTGATACTATGGGATTTTAGATGATATACTTGAGTGTGAATTTAAGTCCTTCAGATTAATTTTGTTCCTCATCCTATAGTATAGGCTACGATTGAATGAAAATGATCCTAAGAGAACTGTTATTGAACATGATAATGTATTTACCATGGTTAATACAAGGTTGATCAAGCAAGCTGGAAATGAGCCCTATGTTCTTCCAAGCCAATGTGAGCAGGTATTTTACTCAGAGGTTCCAGGTAAACCGGGTTGGTCATTTGTTGTTAGACATAATCCAAGACGAAGGCCGGTAAAGTATAATGTGGTGGAAGAAGAAGATACCGAAGAACTAGAAGATGATGTAGATGATGATCAGGATCAACAGTTAGTTGATGATGTCCCTAACGAAGATGTCGAAGAGGAGGAACTAGATCATGATGATGTAGGAGTTAATGTTCATGAAGATGATATCCGTGTGGATGATGAAATTATCAAACCGATATTGATGATGATGATGATATGACCAATCCTTACAATGTCGAATCTGGATCGATGATACGCAAAGAGTTGGATGAAGAAGAAGATCAATGACATTGAAATGTATGAGTTATGCAATTATATTATCTATTTGATATTAATTTCTTAATAGAATTATATTTGACTTATGTGGTTACATAATTAATTCATGATGTTTTTAATTTTTATGCCATTACATAATTAATTTAATGATGTACTTTTTAATGTTTGAAAGGTCAAAAAATTAAAATATTTCAATAGTGATGTTAACAACCTTGAAATTAGTGTGTTTTATGTTTCATGTGATCTAAAAGATTAAAAAGTCAGTTGTAGAGGTGGTTGTTCAGTGGTTGATGTGTAAAGGCCTTTAAAAGGAATAAAGTGATAATTGTAATGGTTGTTGATGGTTGAGGATTTAAAATACAAGCTCTTGACATTCGAAAATCTATGTTTTTCTTCAAAATTTTTGTATTTTTCCTGTTATGCAGCACTGTACGGTCACATGTAGCCATATTTTGATGTGAAATCAATTCCAGGTCGTGAAGATATGTGTTAGCTTTGATTTGAATTTGATTTGAGGGCTTAAGGCGTTGATTTGAGTTAGAAAGCTTCATTTCTTTGCATACAACCCAGTTACCTTGTTTTTGAGGGTTTTGTAGTCCAAACATGATATAAAGGGGCTCTTACACTTTTTGTGATTACTGTAGCTTGTGTAAGAGGCCCCATGGATAATATTGTAATTTTAGGATGCATGAATAGGGCGTAGGATGAGAAATAAAGAAGGTATAACTGTTGTCCTCAAGAGTTTTGTGAAAAAAAGTACGTGAAATGAGAGGTACTTTCTGGCCTGATGCTTGTTTGCTCCTTCATTTTCTATAAGAAGGATTTCAAGGCCATAAGTACAGGTTAGCAAGTTTGATATTTTTTGGTTGATTCTAGGTAGAGTTGCAGAGCAAATTGTAAAGTTTGATGGTTTTAAGGAAAATGCAATTTAGGTTTTGAGACATTTTGTAGGAGGTTTTGAATTCATGGGGATTTGATGTTTTATGACAATACTGGCATTTGAATTGAAATGATTAATTCAAACTCATGTCTCTCCATTGTACATGCATATCTAAATTTTGAATAAGATAATCAAGGGTTGTCTCGTTCATCTCACTCTTGTGGTGTATATGATTTCTATTTTGGCTTTAATTCAAGGAATTAATTAAAATGCTTGAATGGGATTGTAGGTGGATATGTTCTGTATAAGGATTTGATAAGTAGTATTGGGTTAGAATACATGTTGATGAAATTGTAAAGCAATGTTCTCAAGGATCTTATATGTTATGTGTTAAATCTGTCATAAACCCTTAGATGTTTATGAATTTGACTCCCTCAATGGATATATGGCATTGATGTAAGTTGTACTAATTTGTATGGTTCAGTATTTTGTTTGTCTTTACCTAGCGCTTGCTACAAATTGCAAATCAATGACTATTTTACACTGTGGAATGTGTTGTAGTTATCTCATGCTCCAAATAGTTGATATTACTGATGAACAACCAATTCTATTCAGTATTATGCTATTATGTTGAGCTATTAAATGAGATTATCTATTTTTGTTAATGTTGTTTATGATAATGGTGTAGAGGTTGTAAATGCATTAAGAGATCACCCTCCCAGGTCTTGTAGAGTCCAAAGTGTAGGAGGTCTTTAAAATACTTGTTAGTTGATCCAGGTCCTTCGAGCTGCCCATGATTGAAATTGGCAATTCCATAGGTAAATTAGAAGACCAACCTGGTTATAGTAAAAACAACCAACAGATGGAGGGGAGAGAGATAGAGGGATTCATTGAGAGAGAGAGAGGGAGGGAGTGGGAGAGAGATAGAGGGTAGAGGGTTAAGGGTAGAGGGGAGGGAGATAAGAGTGAGTGTGAGAGAGAGAGAGACTTGAGAGAGGGAGAGGGGTAGGAGGGTGAGACTTGAGAGAGAGAGGGAGGGAGTGGGAGAGAGATAGAGGGTAGAGGGTTTGAGGGTTTAGAGTTTAAGAGTTAATGGTTTAGGGTTTAGGGTTAAAGGTAGAGGGGAGAGAGAGAGAGGGAGTGAGTGAGAGAGAGAGAGAGAGAGGGAGGGAGTGGGAGAGAGATAGAGGGTAGAGGGTTAAGGGTAGAGGGGAGGGAGATAAGAGTGAGTGTGAGAGAGAGAGAGACTTGAGAGAGGGAGAGGGGTAGGAGGGTGAGACTTGAGAGAGAGAGGGAGGGAGTGGGAGAGAGATAGAGGGTAGAGGGTTTGAGGGTTTAGAGTTTAAGAGTTAATGGTTTAGGGTTTAGGGTTAAAGGTAGAGGGGAGAGAGAGAGAGGGAGTGAGTGAGAGAGAGACCTGAGAGAGGGAGAGGGGGGAGGAGGGAGAATCTTGAGAGAGAGAGAGGGAGGGAGTGGGAGAGAGGGGTTACATAGAGGGTAGAGGGTTTAAGGGTTATGGGCTTCTAGGGTTGTGCAGAGGGGAGAGAGACAGAGGAGTGAGTGAGAGAGAGAGACTTGAGAGAGGGAGAGGGGGTAGGAGAGAGGAGTCTTGAGAGAGAGAGAGAGGGAGGGAGGGAGAGAGATAGGCAGAGGATTTTAAGGGTTAAGGGTAGAGGAGAGAGAGAGAGAGAGAGAGAGAGAGAGAGAGAGAGAGAGAGAGAGAGAGAGAGAGAGAGAGAGAGGGAGAGGAGAGAGGGAAGATGGGGAGGAAGGGGAGAGAGAGAGACCCCGAGAGAGGGAGTGGTGCTAGGATAGAGAGACTTGAGAGAGAGGGGGGGAGTGGTTGATAGATAGAGGGAGAAAGGATTAAGGGTAGAGGGTAGGGGGTTTAAGTATCTAGGGTTTAAGGGTTAAGGGTAGAGGGTAGAGGGTTTAAGGGTAGAGGGGAGACACATAGAGGGAGGGAGTGAGAGATAGAGAGAGACCTAAGAGAGGGAGAGGGGGCAGGAGGGAGAGACTTGAGAGAGAGGTAGAGGGTAGTGGGTTTAAGGGTTTAGGAGTTTAAGGGTTAAGGGTTTAAGGTTTAGGTTAAGGGTAGAGAGGAGAGAGATAGAGAGAGTGAGTGAGAGAGAGAGACCCGAGAGGAGAGGGGCAGGAGGGAAAAAGACTTGAGAGAGAGAGGGCAGGAGGGTTTAAGGGTTTTGGGGTTTGCTGGGTTAAGGGGTTTAGGGTTATGGGTAGAGGGAGGAGAGATAGAGTGGATTCAATGAGAGAGAGAGGAGGAAGTGGGAGAGAGATAGAGAGAGAGGGATAAGGGTAGAGGGTAGAAGGTAGAGGGTTAAGGGTGGATGGTAGGAGATAAGAGGAGTGAGAGAGAGAGAGACCCCGAGAGAGGGAGAGGGGTAGGAGGTGAGACTTGAGAGAGAGAGGGAAAGAGGGAGGGAGGGAGAGAGATAAGGGGTAGAGGGTTTACGGCTTCTAGGGTTTAGGGTAGAGGGGAGAGATAGAGGAGTGAGAGAGAGAGACTCGGAGAGAAAGAGAGAGAGGGTAGAGGGTTTTAAGGGTTAAGGGTTAATGGTTTAGGGTTTAGGGTTATGGGTAGTGATGAAACTTCAAAGTTTTGTTCTCTGTGTTCTATTTTATCCTGCCTTGTGTCTCTGGTCATCTATGGTGTTTGGGAAAAGCCTAAGGTTGGTGTTTTACCTTCATCTTCATGTAAAACCCTAGTGTTCATCTTACACCTTGGATGGGATCTATTTGGCCATTACTTTTTGGGAAGGCTTTAAAACAACTTAAGCCCCATTGCTTCGTCTAGGCTAGGCCCCCTTTTGTTTTATCATTTTATTTCCTTCGCCTGACTTTATTTTTACTAAGTCTTTTGTTGGTCCTGTGTTCCCTCGTTAAAAAAACTTATGTAATTGTTTGTCGTCGGCCTAGTGATGTCCCCTTATTCCTTTAGGGGAGAGGGCCCAGTAGTCATGCAGGCTAACTTTCTCAACATGTAGCAATTGACTGGAATATCATAGAACCTTCATTTTTTTTTTTGAAATGTAGACTAGTCTCTTATTTATCTATAACTAAGGTTTGGAGGCGCGACTCATCATGCAACTTCGCCACATCAGAGATATTTTGAGAAGTGTCTAAAATTTGACTTTTTAAAGGTTCGACCAAAACTTAATCATGGAACCCCAATAGTTGAACCAAAAAAATATCATTTGTTGCTTGTAGAATATGATATTTTTATTTAAATTAAAATTAATATACAACCTAAGTGGACCAAATACTTATTGATAACCATAAATCTTTGATATCTCTACCTTTTATATTCAACACATATGGACTAATAGTTGAACACAAAAAATCTATTTGTTGTTATAAAAACAACACATAATGATTTAAAATACAACTTATATTGAACAAAAATGGACCAATAGTTGAACACTAAAACTTTTTGAAAATCCTTCACATTTAATGGGAAAATACATGTATTTATTGTGCTCACCTTTTATATTTGTGATAGGACAAACTATTAATATAAAATTATCCAATGCTTGTACATTGCTACCCCAATTGTTGTACACATAAGAACAATATTTTTTCACTATGATAACAATACTTGTTTAAATGAGTGTCTTATTTTATTAAATGAGCATTTTATTTTTTAAATGATATACTTATAGTGGAGAGTTGTGATATTTTATTTGAAACAAAAAAATACTTATTTCACTTCTTCATGAATGTATTTATGTTTTTTTCATATAACATTTAGAGGTTCTCATGTGTTCAAGTATGGGTCCGTTTTTTATCAACATTTGGTTTTTTCTTTATTTACACTTGGACTGTTTATTTACAATATATAGTATAAATATGTGGTAAGACTGGGTATTATCATCATGATTGAGTGATGACTATTGGACCCCGCATGACTACTAGGCCCTCTCCCCTAATAATTTTTTTTTATTTTGCAGAGGGACAAGTTCGCATGGCCGTAGATCAATCGTCGTGTGATCTTAGCCATTCCCCGCCATCCCGCGATGACCCCACCACACTATCTTTGTTGATCACGATATCATGGGCGAGCGCGACATGTCTCATCCGGTGAAGCTGAAAGAATGATAAATACTTTGATGCGTCTTTAATACATAATGTCGCGGGTTACTAAAGTAGTTATAATATGCACGTGTTTTAAATCAACATAGATGTTATAATCCTGGTGGAAAGGTGCTCGATGGTTAATAACAAGGCTGGCGACTGTGCTGAATGAACAGGATTGCCAATGGTTGAGATCCATGGTTGTCTGCCATCATGTGATCAAAAGTTGCGAGGTCTTTATTGATTGCGATATCACGAGCGCGCGCCACGTGTCTCATCTGGTGAAGCCAAAGGAATGATAAATACTTTGATGCGTCTTTAATACATTATGCCATGGGTTACTAAAGTAGTTATAAGATGCATGTGTTTTAAATCAACGAAGATGTTATAATCTCGGTAGAAAGGTGCTCGATGGTTAATAACAAGGTTGGCGACTGTGTTGAACGAACATGATTGTTGATGGTTGAGATCCATGGTTGTCCGCCATTGCGTGATCAAAAGTTGTGAGGTCTTTATTGATTGCGATATCACGCGCCATGTGGATCTCCTTGGCAACGAGTAGGTGGTGGGGCAATGGCTACCCAGCCTACAAAAAGGCATGGGCATCCGCATGGCTTATGCCTGCCACACTTTTGTTAACGTTGTCAGTGTCAGTTAATGTACATTTCATTAATTAGCTCCTGTGTATTTCCTTAGTATGTTCAATATAATTTTTTTTCTTTAAAAAATTATTCTCTACTTTTAAAACTTTTAAAAACTGTTGTATATTTAAATTCTTAAAAATATAGAATAAATTTTTGTTCTTTAAAAAATAATTTTGTTTTACTTTGAATTATTTTAAATATAATTAATAAAATAATTTTGAAGTAACTGTTTCATATTTTGTTATATACATTTAATAAATAAAATAAAATAAAAATATCAATTTTTAAAATATGATTGATAAAATAATTCTTATACACTAAAAAAATTGATATATACATATAATAAAACAAATATAATAATATATCAAGTTTTAAAATATATGTAATAAAATAATTTTTAAAGGATAAAAAATGTTTCATACTTAATATATAAAATAAAATAAATATATCAATTTTTAAAATACAATTAATAAAATAATTGTGAAATAAAATGAAATAATTATTAATGAATAAAAAATTGATATATTTATTTTATTTTATTTATTAAATACTTACTAGCATATATATTATTTATTAATAATATATATAAAATATGTCGAGAGATGTCCTTTTTATGCATCTATTGTACTATTATAAAATAGGTGCATCGACAAAGATATCTCTTGGCGTATTTTATATATATTAATAAATAAT
Organism: Sequoia sempervirens; assembly: GCA_007258455.2. Taxonomy (NCBI): domain Eukaryota; kingdom Viridiplantae; phylum Streptophyta; class Pinopsida; order Cupressales; family Cupressaceae; genus Sequoia; species Sequoia sempervirens. The sequence continues at coordinate 148,725,833 of VDFB02281492.1, read as the reverse complement.
ATATATATGCTAGTAGCATTTGGAACACAACAGGAAAGACAAGATTAGAATTACTTTTAGTTATAGAATTAAGGTTAGGGTTAGATATATATTTAGTTAGGGTTGGGGTTAAAAATAGTGTCAGTGTTAGTTTTATGATTAAGTTTAGGGTTAGAGTTAGAGTGAGAATTATTGTTGAGATTTAATCATAACTGTAGACACTTAAAAATGACCTAGGCCTGCAAGCTCTATTTTACCACTTCCTTCCTAGCATAATTATGACATTTAATTATGTTCTTGGTCCACATTCGACTATTGATTAAATAATTCATGTCTTTTTATTTCTTCATGATTAATAAATAAATAAATTTTATTTATTTATTAAATACATCATTAATTGTCTAAGTCTTCCTCTAATTAAATAAATTTCTAAATTTGTTTAATTATCTTTATTCATTTATTCTTCCTGATTATTAAATAAATGAATTTCATTTATCTATTTAATAACACTAATTCTCATAATTAAATGAATTTATTATTTTATTTAATTACTAATCATATCCTCTCAATTAAATAATTATCTTAATGATTTAATTACCTAATTTAACATTTCTCTCAGTTTAAATAAGTTAATTATTTAAAATGATTTCACATTCTTAACTGTCAGTTCATTTTAGTAAATAATCTAAAAATTGATTATTTATTATCTCACAAAATCCATATTTTGAATTAATTTAATTCAAAATGGTAATATTCTTCCAAAAATCAAGTAATTGAGAAAATTATTGATTTTCCAAATCTGATCTACAGTTCAACTCTTATCTTCTTGATTTTTCAAATCTCACAAATCAAGCAGTCTTTATCTTCTTGATTTTCAAAAATCTTTATTTTTCTAATTAATTATCTCATCTATTCTCCACCGTTGATTCAATTTTTTCAAATGGCATCTCAACCACTCGTTTAAGGATTTTTCCCTAACCCTGATTAGGGATTATTAGATTAAATCTTGTTCTTTGATTTTAGGCTTTTGTCAAGGGTCGATCTCATTCGTCCAATCAAAATTTGATTTTCTATAAAATTCTATTTTGCTCACATTTTTGGATTAGACAAAGGAACTTCGTTATTCTGTCGCATTAATACTTAGAGTTATTTTGCATTTTGGAGTAATTTTGTCATAGGGCATAGGCATAATCTTTATTTAAATCCTTCAAAACTTGCATAGGACAATGTCATAGTTGAAATGCTCACACACTCAATTTGAGGGCATCAATTATATGTTGCAAGCTAGGAGGTGTTATGGAGGTGAACCATAGAAACTTCGCGAATCGACTGGTATAATCGTTTCATTTTGTTTTAAGCTTTCTTTGTGCTTCATAACTTCTTTGGGTTTATGCTTATCATGGATTTAATAATCTAATCTAAGCTTAGGAAATTTACCCTTAGATACATTGGTGAACCCAACGCATTTTTTTTTTCTGTAGCTTTCGTACGGTTTTAGTTTTCTATGTTTTTTTGCAGGTACAGGTACAAAACACCACATTTGTCTTTTATCATGATGCATCTGATTCGCTGTGACGCATTCGCAGGATAAAAAACCGCAATCGCTCTGATGTGCTGCAATCGAAGTCTGGAAAGCCGGATTTGAACTACTGTAACACCCCGTCACGCTAACCCCAAAAGATTCCTCGATGAGACATGCAAATCATTCCAGGCAAGTCGAATTTCCTCGATTGTCAATTTTAGAAAACCCATTGCATGCAAAACCTGAATTTAGTGATCAAGATAAGTGATACTTTATTAGTTACAAAAACACCCAATGCATGCTCTTCCTCCCCTCTTTCCATGCAAGCGGTTTCCAAATGCAATAACTTAAATTTAGCTTTTTGCATTTTTTTTTAATTTTATTTTTACTATTTATAAATTGTACTATTATTAATGTATTTATTTTATTAATTTTTTTACTATATATTTAACATTTATATTTAGTTATATATCAAATATATATATACCTTTTGATGTAAGGGTTTATTTTAATGCTTTCAATCATCAAAACCTTTTTATACAAATAAATTTAAATTAAACAATCTTACACATAAAATCAAACGACCCAAATAAAATTCATCAATCACAAAGAAAGGCCAGTCACAGAGGGGCACTACATCCTCCCCCTCTAAGATTCGACTTATTCCTGGAAGTCGACCTCAAGCATTTGCACAATAATACAACAAACTAACAACAATATCTACAATCATACAACATTAATGGCACAAGGAAAATAAACAACATTCAATTAAGAGAAATGATACCAAAAATAGAGGTAGGGTTGCAACAAATCATAAGGACGTGGTGGACAACTAAATCGGGGAAACTTTCTTGTCAGCTCCTATGTTCAATGTCAAACCCATTGGGTGTATATGATGCTCGCCCTATCCTGACAATGCAGGTGGAATCGAGGCTTAGTTCCTGCAATCCTACATACAAACAAAAGTGGTGCATAATATATATATCACAAACACACCATGAGAGGAACTCCCAGCATAGTAGGGCACTCGTGAGCGAGTGATACCACATTGTCCCTCCCACCAAACCACACATAGTAGTCAAAACAATTCTAGTAACTCATAAACAATTTACTTCTTATTAGTTAGGCAATATTCGCATAAGGATGCTAACCATAAATTTGATTCATCTACTGTATCAAAATGAATTACTACTTGACATTATAAGTATCTATACCTACATATTACAATTACGTTACCTTCATCACTACGTTTCTGAATCCAACTTCCTGTAAATCAAAAGCTACAATAGAACATCACACATTAGTACCAATAATTCTATCTACATCTTAACCTCAAGATACTATATTTACTAAAAATCATAGCACAATTATCCACACAACCTCACATCTTCGTTAAAAAAAAAATCATCATTTTCACACAAAGAACTCCACTTTAACCATTATTCAAAACCAAATCTCACAACAATTTTAATAAAAAGGAAAATTCCACACACACTTGACGTATTCACACACATAACTCACATCACTAGAAACCACATCACACAACAACACAAGGGTCCATAGTGCATCCCTGATAGGAAGGATATCGGTGCATTACGCACTACACTGAGGGTCCTATCCTTTCTCATCAGTTTCCTGCACCATCGTCCCGACACCGGCTAACAGAAGAAACTCAGGTTCACAACAATGACAAAAAAAAATTAAAAAAAAATGAAACTCTAGACTCAAGGGACTAAACGCAAGGTTACATAGTGAGCATACATAGTTCCCAATGTATGAACCTGGCTCTAATACCAAGTTTTAACACCCCGTCGTGCTAACCCCAAAAGATAACAAAAAAAACAATTACTGTACAATTTTTTTAAAAGTAAATCTAAACATACATGAGATGCACATTAAGTCATAAGACATAAAACTCAATTAAACAAATCCATTAACACTTACGTCCCTTGGGGTACACGAGGAGTCATTACGAAACTTAAATCCATACAATGACAATAAGAATGAAAGTCAAAGATATAATCCATAACAAAGTAAACATTTACAAATGTAACATGTATACATGTCAAAACATTAATAAGAAACATTCCACGTACGTAAATACAATATATATATATATATATATATAATTACCTCAAAACTCATAACAATAAACTTCATATCATCATATAAACTCATACAATAAATTGAATAACGACTTCCATGGATCAAAAAGCCGTACAAGGTATAACATTACATTTCATTACAATGTACAAGAGTAACAATGATACAATAGTGTTCTCCAACATGAATGAGAATCCATATGGAAAGATACAGCTGAACGGATAATTACAAAGTATTATAACTAGCTCAAAGAGGGAACCAACTTAGGAATCGCCGCAAGGGATACCAAACTGCACCTCTCGATCCTCCACTGGGGACCCAATGGGGTGCTTAGCAAGTTCCACCCAACCACGTGGGTCTGAAGACCCACCCCCCATGCTAAGGAGCTAACAAGAAAGAGACCTCAACCAAGAACTTCCAAACAGAGAACCACAAGACTCAACATCATACAAGAGCAACATGAAACCCAAGGATAGTCACAACATCAATAAACCATGACCAGTAAACATGAAATCCAAATCATTTCACAATAGTGATAAACCACTTCAGAAACATAGTAACAATAAATCAAATATCGTAACATCAATAAATCTCAAGTCATAAAATCAGAAGACCACTTCCAAAGGATTTCAATGAAACAACTCCAAAAAAAGAAAGCTAGAGGAGAGTGTCATCGCATGGCCTTACATGGATTATCCAGACATCCTGACTCAAGGTGCTGCCTCCATCTATGCATGGATTATCCAGACAACCTATCACCAGGTTTCGCCTCCATCTATGGTTATCCTGATAGCCTATCTCAAGGCGCCGCTCCATAGGGTGACTCATGCAGAATCGTTAACCTCTCGTGAAGACAAGGCAACGATCATGTCAACCACAACCTTCTCGTTTCACCTTTAGCCTATGATAGCACTAACAGGCGAACGCGACATTCATAATTATCTTGATTAATTTTAACTACCCACCCCCTAATTAATTAATAAGGTTATCACTGATTAATCTAACTCTATGTGGGTTATCCTAACAGCCCCTTTATGCGTCGGCCCCCACCTAGAGTCACTCTCTCTAGAACCCAAAACATAAAATCCAACACCAAAATCCAAGGCATCAAGGGGTTGTACCAAAACTGGAAAATTTCATCATCTCAAAAATAGAGTACATGCGAGGCATTTACCATCTCACCAATAGCCATAAACATAGCTACCCATGAAATAAGATACAACCCACTCATAAATTTAAAATCACAATTGCGATCAAAGTCTTGGAAAGAAAGAAATTAATGAAGAATCAATATGAAACCAGTTTACAAATAACAAGTATAGAATAAAAGTGTCAACATTACAATGTGGTACTTAGCTCAATCAAACTGACATACACAAGTCAACCACATAGATCAATTGTAGGAACAACCAACAACAAAATCAACCCGTTGATTCTCAACTCAATTCAAGGTCTAACTATCAATTCCAAAATATATAGTTGTATCGATATGTTGTCTATAGAATCATTGTTCCTAGTAATAACAAATTTATTTTAATACCTTAATCAATTATGATGATATCATGTTAATTTAATACAATACATCTAAGGTAATTCTACAATGCCAACAAGAAGATATTGTAATTACACTATTCATGGACTAACAAAAACATATACAATCAAGTGTTTACAATATCTTCCTTAATAAATAACTAACTGAATCATAACTACAAACATGGAATTCCAAAAATTCAAGAGAGAATCTCTTAAGTCGTAACCCTTTTCTAAAAGAATATTATAACCTATATTTCACAAGATCAAATTTGATCTGACACAATAGGGTTAATGTTGAAGAAGTAGACCCAACATAGGGTGTGGCTATGAAGATACTTTAAGATAGGCACATATTCAAAGGCATGCAAGAAACATAAGTTTTAATCCCTTGTATAATTAAAGAAGCATCATATCTTAACCATTAACTACTAGATGTAAATCTGATTTAACATAAGAATATATCTATACCCTTGTGTTGAACTCAAGTGTTCCTTTAACATTTCCCAAGATGACCATTATATCATTAACCGTTAACAACAAAGGAATCAATTGTTCAAACAATTCCTAATAGGCACTAATAACCACCGAATAATTTCATAAGTATATAGGGTTCAATCTAAAATACTTATGTGACCGACATGAAGAAAAGAAAATATAATGGTAGACAAGACTGCTACCGAGGAGTGACTCGAGTAACTCCCATATATGATTCTTTTGACCAATGATCTAGAACTGCACGAGACCCTAAGGAGATTTGGTTTCCAACTAGAGATGTCAGCTCAACTAAAAGAATGGCCTCTGTTTCACTTACATTGACAACACAACTCTAGATAATTCAGGAACAAGGGGAGATCGAAATAGGTAAAGCAAGACCCCAACCTTCAATCAGTCGATAACATTATAATAGGTGAGGTATAAATCAAATTCCACTGAAAGGATTTGGAAGATAGTAAATTATAAAGGGAGGAAGCAGAGTAGTTCCAGATTCAGGAAAGCTATTTAAACTTATACCCTCTCTAACGTCTAAAGCTTCAGTAGTGATAGGTTGCGAATGGTATCAGGGAGGCCATTTAATTCTGTACAATGCCTCAGTTCTAAATGTTATAACAGTGATAGGTTGCCAAGTATATTAAAAAGTGAATATTGGAATTTGGAAGTATCGCCATCTACTTGCATTGTTATTATAATTTTCAAGTGCTGCAACTGCGATAGATTGTCAGTAGAATCAAGTAGGTTATTTAAACATTTAAACTTCCTATTATGTTCAAGTGTCGCAGCTTAGACAGGTTGACAATGAAATCAGAGAGATTATTTAAACCTTTAAACTTCCTATTATGTTCAAGGGACGCAGCTTAGATAGGTTGACAATGAAATCAGAGAGATTATTTAAACCTTTAAACTTCCTACTGTTTCAGGTAAATAGACTCCAGTACTCACAACAGGAAAATGAATACCTAGAGAACAAATGGCTACTAGCAGTGCCTATAATGAAGAAGGAGAGGGGATGCACAAACGTAACCATTAGGGCTCAAATAGGGTAATGACGACCATCAACGTAAAAAAAATAGAGCTTGTTTGATGTTATAGTTGCAGATAATTTGAAAGGCGATGGATTATTAAGAAAATATGATTGCATTTAATTCTTTTGTCAGAGATAGCATGTATCAAAATAAGAGAAAGCAACATCATAGTTCCATGACACAGAGTAAAGATAATCTACTAATTTAGAAACATATTATGAGTTGAAATTGGTGAACTAGGGTTAATACTTCTCTTTCCTAGAATGATTTGAGAGCCAACAAACAAAGACAAAAAGCCTATCCTATTTTGAGAAAGCGTAGAGTAACCTACGATCCCGATTGCTACAAAGAGAAAGATAATCAACACCACAGAGAGAGAGAGAGTGGAAGACTGACCTCAGCAGCTTGACCCAACACACCTGCTCTCCTCTGATGCGCCCTTCTTTCTCCAGATTCTAGCACCTACTTCTTCGGCAAGGTCCATAACCTGGATAGAGGTGATCCCTGAAGATGGATATGGCTCTTCCACACCATCCATTGAGATGGCTTCCTACAAAAATGTGGATGATAACCCCGTTTCTAGAGAACTGAAGATTTAGGTTGATACCAAAAATTGATGCTACTCTGGTACCCATATACGGCATCATGGTTCCATTTCATGTAGCCACCATCGAAGGTGTTACCAGCCATCAAGATGGAGGAAATTCTTAATATGTGAACTATGCCCCTTGATGAAAATGAAGATACTTGGACTCAACTCCACGCCGAAAGAGCAGGTTGAAGATAATTGGAATGTATAAGCAACACCGTCCACTAGTAGTATCATCTTGCCATTCCCTGTGAAGGTTTTTTTTTTTTTACAAAGCAAATCCTTCAAAACCAACACCACAAATTAGCCTACTTTCATCGATGAGACATGCAAATCATTCCAGGAAAGTTGACTTTCCTCCATTGTCAATTTTAGAAAACCCATTGCATGCAAAACCTGAATTTAGTGCTCAAGATAAGTGGGACTTTATCAGTTACAAAAACACCCAATGCATGCTCTTCCTCCCCTCTTTCCATGTAAGCGGTTTCCAAATGCAATAACTTAAATTTAGCTTTTTACATTTTATTTTATTTTATTTTTACTATTTATAAATTGTATTATTATTTATGTATTTATTTTATTAATTTTTTTTACTATATATTTTACATTTATATTTAGTTATATATCAAATATATATACCTTTTGATGTAAGGGTTTATTTTAATGCTTTCAATCATCAAAACCTTTTTATACAAATAAATTTAAATTAAACAATCTTACACATAAAATCAAACGACCCAAATAAAATTCATTAATCACAAAGAAAGGCCAGTCATGGAGGGGCACTACAACTACCGAGCCGAATTTGCAACACAGAGCGATGCATTTGCTTTGTTGTGACGCATTTTCCTGGTAACATTTTTTTTTCTGTTTTGCATTTGTGTTTTTTGTCTTCTATTCTTTTTTTTGTTTTGCATGTTGGTCTTTCTTTTGCATTCTGGTTATTTTCTACATTCTGCCTAGCATAGGTTTTGTGTTACTAATCTTTGTTTGTAGTGTGTGGCAGTTACATTTTGTGGGTCCAAGATCATCTAATAAGAAACTCCTAACTTGTGGTTTGCAGGTTCGAATGTTGAAGACTGAATGCTAAACATTGTGCTTGTCTTTTTTTTAGATTAGTATACATTTATTTTTGGTGCACATAAAATGAACATGTTTTGCTACTTTGTCTAAATATGTTTGCAAAATGGTAGGTGATTATGCTCTCACCTTGTGAAAACTTGGTGATCAGAAAACCAGACCCATTTTATCTGTTATACACCCTTACGACTTAGTAATCGAAGTATCCTCTCCCCTTGTGCTTTCGGGCGATCCTAGTTGTAAGAGAAACAATTACTAACTCTAGAACTTGGCCCTATTATGGTGGAAAAAAACACTCACCCCAGGACAACTCAGACCGGTAGCACCTTGAACCTGAGGGACTTCCAGCCGGTATATAAAAGTGGATTCTTGGGGAAAGCCCAAGAATCACGTGTATGGTTCCGATGAGATGGATCTGAAAGGGGACTCTCACCGCATGGATCATGCCCTATGAACAGAATGCATGTACTAAACACCTTTTGTTTTAGAGGCTGACCATTCTTTAGTCGTTGCTTGGTATAGTGCAGGGTACAATATCATGCCCGAAGACACTCACTACTGATCCCCTTTAGTAGAGATAGTAGTTCTTGGGAAGTCACTACCCAAGAATCCAAAGTTGGTGTGCTCGAATGACATTAATGAGCTGTGGAGGGGAGCCAATGCCACCAAACTTCTAAGCTATCCGCTCTCGAGAAGGAAAGGTGTTTAGCACCAATCCGAGGTATATTGGTGGGCTATACCATGTATACAAACCCTTGTCCTATTGGCCTATTAGGATTGTACTTGTCTTATGTGCACTTGCTTACATTCAAAACATTGTGCTTGTCAAGTGTTTACTAGATTTTCCAACTTCTACACAAAACATTCAACATTAGACAGATCAGATTTGCTCTCAACACATTGAAAACCCTAATTTTAGCAAACTATGTCACAACTCTTGAATGCAATTGCTCTGTCAAACCACATTTTCCAAACTTTGCAACGCATTAGACCTGTTAAACCACATTTGCAATTCAAAACACCGCATCTGTCTATGCCGTGACGCATCTAAAACTCACATAACCGCATTTGCAAAACTTAGTCGCATTTGTCAGTCCCAGAGCCGCATTTGCTATGTCAAAACACATTTGCAATTATGCGACGCATTTACCTGACATAAACAAAACCTTCATACAAAGTCCAAATTGAGTCTAAATTTTGTCAATCTTTTGTCAAACACTGTTTCCAAGGGGATTTTGTTAGAAACCAACTTTGGAATTCCTCAAAATTTTCAACCATTAGTTTTCATTTGTGACCATAAGCATCATCCTTCATTTTTTTTAGTTGTATACATTAGACATTAGCTTGACCCTAGGTTTTAATCCTTGCATAATTTGGATTAGGTTAATCTCAACACAATTTGCAACGTCATTGCTTTTGAAACTAGGTTATCTTGGACTTAATCATCATTCCCTTTTTTAGTCATTGTCCCTTTTGTGAGATTTTTCCAACTCAACAGTCTAGTTAGGAAAACTCACTAGTCATTTTGACCTTGTCACTTTGTCATTTTCAATAAGTCCTTTAGTAACTGAAATCGAAAACAAAGATTGAGCTTAGAAGTGTTTAGGTATCCTTTTCTCCAAATTGCATTCTAGTTTATACCTTGCATATTTTATTCCCAAAAATCCAAAAATATTATTCATCCTAGTCGCCATTTTGAACCTAGACCTTGCATATTGTCATCCTTGCATTTAGTTGTCATTTTCATTTGAGCAATCTCATTTTATGGTAGAAACTAGACTCCAAAGACAAAAATGAAAAATGGAAAACTTTGGACAAGAATCCACTTCCAATGTCAACAATCATACGTATGACCCAAATTAGACTTTTGACGATCCATTTTCCAACACAAACAATCAACCTCTCACGACCATACCATCCTCATCAAACAGTCCCTTTGAACCATTCTTACGTAAGGATGAATACAAACAAATACTTGAGGAAAACCTAGAGGTAGCAACACAAGATCCAAAGGCCTCTCAATTTGTGGAACAAATGGTCCTATATGACAGAGATAGATATTTGGCCATAAAGTTAAGTCAAGGAGCTAGGTTACCCCATGGATTCGACATTAACATGTTGAGATCAACATCTCCTAACCCTAATGTAAACAATGCGCATAACATGTCAAATAGTGGTCAACCTCCAAACACTACAAGCAATACCTTTTTTGATGTTACAACGACCATGCACGCTACCTCCAACACTCCAAACACCTCCAATTCAATAAACGCTACATCCATTGGAGGATCACAATCTGTCACAGTGCCCACAATATCCACAACACTGTCACAATTGGCTGGAACCACCTTTGGCTCCTTAGTAGTGTGGGAAAGTTATTCCAATCCTCTCTTTACCACTACGGTAAATGCCATGGGGGCATCATCAAGTCATACAAATCCTCCGTTGACAACTACGTCTAGTACCATGAGTACACCTTCGTCATATCCTCTCATTGGTATCTCACAAAATCCCTTGGGGGGAGGTAAACGATGCATCTTCATTCAAGGACAACAAAAAAATGTTAACACGTCAACACAGTCCAATACCATCAAACCCCAAGGACAAAATACGACCATTCCCCTTGTCCAAACCCAACAATTTGGAAAAGGCAGTCAACACACACAACTTATGGCATCATTCACAAATCAAAATGTTCATGGTCACCATATTCCCCAAATATCAACCCAAATGGTTGGGGGACACATCCCAACATACTCATCCCATATTCATACCCACCAACATACCCCCAATCCAAACTTTCAATACCAACAACACACAAATCCAAATACATCATACATGTCACAACAATCCATCCCTCCACAATACACCAATATCCACGTACAACAAACACGGACCTATGGCATACCAATCAATCCAATGTATGGGACCACAAATGACCTTGTAATAGATGCCTTACAAGAAAAACTAATGGGTCTAGAGAAGACCATAGAAAACATACAAATATCTGGCAAAAAATCAGAAGTGTCATATGATCTAAATGTATATCCCTTCGACATGAACTTATACATGCCACCATTTCCTCTGGGATATGTGTCACCTAATTTTACCAAATATAGAGGAAAGACAAACCCCATCGAACATGTCCGCAAATTTGCAACCAACTGTATGGACGTCGCCTATGAACAAACATACTTGATGAAACTCTTTTCTAAAAGTCTCGCAGGCCCTGCCCTTGAATGGTTCTCCACCCAAAAGGATATCCAAACATGGGATGAGCTTAAACACAAATTTGTAAAAAATTACGCGTACAACATTGACATGGACACCTCTATTACTAGCTTATGCAATCTCATGCAAGAGGATGCTGGTGAGACATTCATCCCATTCTTTCAAAAATGGATAAGTCTAGCTAGTCGGTGTCACATCGACGTACTCGAAAAGGAAAAAGTGGAGATGTTCGTTCAAACACTTCTAGGACCCTTAAAATATGCATTGCAAGTGCATTGTTGCACAATCTTCATGGACCTAGTCGAAAAAGGTGTCCAAATTGAGAAAGACCTTATTGCAAAGGGAGAACTAAGATGTGGTCCTAAAAACACAAATGCAAATCCTCCCTCTGACAAAAACAAGTACTGGGTCAAAAATAAACATGTTACAAATGATGGTGTTGTTGACACCAAGGCTGTAAACACTTTGGGTCCTGTACTGGCCTTGAAAGCGGTTCAACCACAAAAAAAACCAACAACGATATCGACACCCCCTACCAATGTCCCCTCAAACAACCAAAGCAACCAAAATAATCAAGGACAATATTGTCAAATGAGACAATTCCCCATAGGTCATACATACACTCCCTTGGGTGAGCCCATTGAAGAAGTCCTCAAGAAATTCCTCCAAAATGGCATCATCACACTTCAAGAACCAAAACCATATGACCCAGGACAATTCAAACTAGCATGGTGGGATGATAATGCATTTTGCAATTATCATCGGGAAAAAGGACATAAAACTTCTACCTGTCGACAACTAAAAACCTTGGTACAAGACCTTATCGAGAGTCATATCATTGAGGTAGGTGGACAAAAATTTTCCTCTAATTCTGATCATACCATTCATAAGAACCCACTGCAAGACCATGGTTCTATTAATGCTTCCATGTCAGGTCCACAAATAAACAATAATCAAGCCAATTTCACCCGAGCCAAATATGACTATTCTGGTGGACCTATTATAAACAATGTCCGAACTGACGATGAATACATCAACACTATTATAGTCAAACGAGCACCCTAATGCAATGCCACTACTCAAAGTGGCAAGGTCACCATAGCTGGTCCACCTCCCGCTAGACAACCTAAAATCACCATACTTGGGCCATCTCCTAAATAGTCACAACCCACCTTGACCACAAAGCAATGGCAACCCAAGAGTCAGTTTAACCTTATCAACCAACTTGGAAAAACTCCCGCACAAATTTCTATACTCGAGCTGCTTCGCATCTCTCCCACGCATAAGGCTATACTAGATAAAACCCTACAAGAGTCATCAGTCCCTAAGGATATTGATGTCAATTAGTTTGAGACCATGGTAGGATATCTCACTACGCCTCACCATGTCACCTTTTTTGATCAAGACTACTCGTCACCTAAGACTAACCATAACAATGCATTACACTTTGAAACTTTCATCCATAAGCACAAGGTTAGAAGAGTTTTAGTAGATGGCAGAAGAAGATTGAACATATGCTCCTTGAAATTGGTTAAGGCTCTAGGATTTTCTAATGCGTGTGTTGACCCTACAAAGATTGTAGTGATAAAAGCATATGATGATGAAGAATGCTCTTCACGAAGCGTTATTTCTCTTCCTATTAGAGTGGGACTAGTCATTGTGGATACAACCTGCCAGGTCCTGGATCTAGAATTACCTTCCAACATCTTGCTCGGCTGCCCATGGATTCATGCCTTAAAAGCTGTCCCATCCACATATCACCAATGCTTAAAATTTCCATTTGATGGCACATAAATCACTATATATGGTGACCCTGACCCTTTTCAATATTGCACCAACCTAAGGGGTATTTCTGCAAACCGAGTTCCGATTAACCGAGAAGCACCTGGCTCCTCTTCTTCTAAATACATCGACCCATCCACACTCACATCATCTTCAACGTCCACTCCATCCACGTCTTTCGCCACACCACCATCTTCCACAAACCCTAAGGCAGAGACCACTATCAAGATCCAGGACCTCGGCTATGGAGAATTCAAACTACATACAACATATAGCATCACAACAATACCCAAGTCTCCGAAGGTCTATGGTCAGCCATGTTTTAGAATGGAACCCAAAGAAATTTTCAAAGTTCCACCAAAAACAATTTTCATCAAATGGGGAGACATGAGTAATGAAGACCTTGCCGATATTACAGGATGGCTATATATGGAAATGGTAGACCTACCACCATTACCAGTTAAGAAATATGGCAAGGGATATGACATAATGAAGGCTAATGGCTACGATGGCACTAGTGGTCTAGGAAAAAATAAAACTAGACGAAGAGAGCCCATATAATCTTTCAAAATACCAAAATATCTTGGATTAGGGTATGGATTGCTCGACAATGATGACCGACGTACTACTGAACTTTCGAGTGAGCACATGCATGCTTCAGAAAGTGTCGAGATCACTAAGGAAACCTCCACCAAAACTGACTCCCAAGAGTGGGAATTTGGCTCTCAAAGATCCTTAAGTGACTGTTGCCTCGATGATTTGTTTGTCGAAATGGGGGAGCTCACCTCTGAACAAAAATTTTGGCAAACATTTAAAATCGATTAGGCACCAAATAGTCATAGTTCCATTTCCCTTCCCCATGAAATACAAACCCCACCATCTGAATCCCTTCATCCCAATCCATCTGAGGTACCAGACGACACTGACAACCATGACTCTAAGTCCTTCACCCCTTATTTTGACAATGAATATGAGACTAGTGAAGGGGAATATTGGATAGAGTCTAATGTGGAGTTGGATGATGATAATTTCATCTACAATATCACTAAATCTGTTTGCATGCTTTATGCATCCTCCCCTCAATTCACCAATGTTGACGATGGCATTTCCCTAGTTTATCCTCAACTAGTCGATTGGGACCAACAAGGCCCACTAGTACTGGACACCTTTCAGAATGATAAGGAAATTGTAGAGTTTATGGGATTATGTGATGGCATACCCAGTGGTGATCACAAGGCAGGATTCACCATTGATCTAGATTGTGAAGCCTACTTTGGTGAGATTGCTTCGTCCTCCAATCGCAAAATTAAAAATAAAAATAAAATAAAAAATGAAACGTCTTTAGGTGAAAATTGAAAGGCACCTTCTGACGACAAAAAATTAAAAAAAAGGATGTATCTGCAGGTGAAAACCTCTCTAAGGTGCCCAATGATGGAGGACTAGACTTTCTTCCCGTAACACAAGAGAAATTAGCTATGCTCATAGAAGACACCATCAAAGACAACATATCAATAGCTGAAGATCCGAAAATGGTCCTCTTTGCTACATCCTTGACTGAGGAAGAGAGACCAAAATTTCACAAATTCTTTGCGGAACATAAAGTCAACTTCGCATGGTCCTATGTTGACATGTCGGGATTAGACCCAGAACTAGTTTTGCACCATCTACCATTATTGCCTAATGCCAAACCAATTAAGTAGAAGCTACGCAAAATGCATCCTCAGGTCACTCTATTGGTCAAGGCTGAGTTGAAGAAACTTCTAGATGTTGGATTCATACGGTCTATTGATTATACCAAATGGATATCTAACTTGGTGCTAGTAACAAAGCCAAATGGAATGATCCAAGTCTGCACTGATTTTAGAGACCTAAATAAGGCATGCCCAAAAGATGACTTTCCTTTACCAAATATTAATATCATAGTTGACCTCACAACAGGATATGAGATGTTGTCCCTCATGGATGGTTTCTCTGGCTATAATCAAATTCATATTACCCCCGAAGACCAGCATAAAACAACATTCACTTGCCCTTGGGGTATATACTATTGGAATGTCATGCCATTTGGTCTTAAAAATGCAGGTGCCACATATCAGAGGGCTATGACTACAATCTTTCATGACATGATGCATAAAATAATGGAAGATTACGTAGAAAACCTTTTGGCCAAATCAGTAACAAGAAAGGATCATCTGAAGGTGTTAGACACAATTTTCAAAAGACTAGAAGACTACAAAGTCTGGCTAAATCCTAAGAAATGTGTCTTCGGTGTAACATCAGGTAAACTCTTGGGATACATAGTTTCTCGAAGAGGCATTGAGGTCGATCCAATAAAAGTAAAATCCATCATAGACATGCCTCCGCCCAGAGGAATCAGTGAACTCAGAATCCTACAAGGCAGGGTACAATCTATTCGGTGCTTCATAGCCCAATTGGCCGATAAATTCCAACCATTCCAATATCTTCTGCGTAAAGGTATCCCCTTTGTGTGGAAAGATAAATTCCAAGAAGCCTTTCAGCACATAAAAGACTACTTACTGTCACCACTAGTCCTCATGCTGCCCATTCATGGAAAGCCTTTGATATTATACATCTCGACCACTAATTCAGCACTGGGGGAATTACTAGCACATAACGACCAAGAAGAAAAAGAAAGAGCTATATATTATATCAGTCAGACATTGGTCAGGTATGAATTGAGCTACACATCAATTGAACGTGCTTATCTAGCCGTGGTCTTTGTAGCACAAAAGCTAAGATATTATATGTTAAGCCATCAAACACAACTAGTAGCAAAGATCGATCCCCTCAAATATATGTTAAGTCGGGCAACATTAATAGGACGTCCGAAAAAATGGGTCATGATTATGAGTGAATATAACATTCAATATGTAGAAAGAAAGGAAATAAAAGGACAAGTCGTAGTAGACCAGCTGGCGGACACACCTTTACAAAGTGATCACCCTTTAGTGGCAGATTTTCCAAATGAGTCTATATTCCATACAGAACCAAAGTCTCCCTGGAGGCTATACTTTGATGGATCACACACTAATCATGGCTCGGGGGTAGGAATCTTGTTCATCACCCTCAAGGAGACTCCATTCCTAAGTCTTTCTGCATAGCTTTCCCATGCACCAATAATGTGGTGGAATATGAGGCACTGGTTATAGGAGTTAGAATGGCAATAAAATAGAAAATTAAAGCATTACACGTCTATGGGGATTCTCAATTAGTCATCAACCAAGTTAATGATGATTATGACACAAAAGATGAGAAGTTGATGCCCTACAAATGGATGGTTGACAGTTTCCAAACGTACTTTCATATGGTAACTTTTGAACAAGTTTCGAGAGCATAGAACAAAGCGGCAGATGCCATGGCTACAATAGGTTCTCTCCTCGACATTCCAAGCAATATGCCTCAGCTGGAATTCCTAATAGAACAATTGTTGGTTCTTGCCTATGACATTCCAGAGTTAGAGATGGTTTGTGAACTTGTTGGTCCCAACTCTCCCTGATACCAAGATATTTATGACTCCCTTAAGTCCCAAACCCTTCCACCTAACTTGTCCAATAACCAGAGGAAGTCCTTCATCCGAAATTTCGCAAGATATGCCATCATCAGCGACACCCTTTACCACTGTAGCTTTGATGACACCCTCCTTAGATGTCTTGACACCAATAAGCACGTACAACCTTACGCGAAGTACATGACAGTATATGCGGGTCTCATTCGAGTGGTCCTACTCTAGCCAAGAAAGTAACGAGACTTGGGTACTATTGGATGACCATTGAAAAGGATGCAATAGAATATGTCAGGACTTGTCACCAATGCCAGATTCATAGTGATTTGATCCACGCTCTAGCACATGAACTTCAGTCGATCACCTCTCCTTGGCCCTTCGCTCAATGGGGACTTGACCTCGTGGGTAAGATCCATCCTACCTTGTCCAATGGCCAAAAATTCATCATCACTACCACAAAGTATTTTATGAAGTGGATCGAAGCCATCCCACTGACATACATAACCAACAAACAAATATCCAAGTTCATTCTTAACTACATCATTTTCCGGTATGGCCTTCCGCAATCCATCATCACTAACAACAGATGTCCATTTAAAAACCAAGATGTTCATGAGTTATGTGAGTGATTTCACATCCAACACCATTTTTCATCTCCATATTACCCACA
This sequence comes from Sequoia sempervirens, assembly GCA_007258455.2. Classification (NCBI taxonomy): domain Eukaryota; kingdom Viridiplantae; phylum Streptophyta; class Pinopsida; order Cupressales; family Cupressaceae; genus Sequoia; species Sequoia sempervirens. The sequence goes on along the minus strand of VDFB02281492.1, from coordinate 148,708,301 downwards.
AGGAAACTCTCAAGCTGAGGCGTCAAATAAAACCATTGTTAAAATCCTCAAAAAGACTGTCAATGACACTGGCCGTGACTGGCATATTCAACTCAACCCTGCTTTGTGGGCTTAGCGCACTAGCATTCATACACCTACAGGACCACTCCTTTCACCCTGGTCTTTGGAGCTGAGGCCATCTTGCCCATCGAGGTTGAAATTCCTTCTTTACGAGTCTCCCTAAAGGGTTTAACTGATGATGAAGAGTAAAGACAGTCACGCCTACACGAGTTGGAGATGTTAGAGGAAAGAAGGAAAAATTCCCTGAACCATCTACAAGAGTATCAAAACTATCTTTTGCATAGTTACAATAAGAAAGTCATGGTCAGGAAGTTTGACATTGTTGACTTAGTTCTCATGCAAAACCTTAAGAACCAGGCTAACAGAGAAAAGCCAGGCAAGTTTGAACCAAACTGGTTGGGTCCATACGTCATCGTATCTTCTTTTGGTTTTGGAGCATATCAACTAGCTACTCTAGATGGTGAACAACTGACAGAGCCTATCAATAGTTTAAATCTTCAAAAGTTTTACGCATAACATCAAGAGATCGAGCTGAAAATCATAAAATACAAAAAAAATGAAAAATGGTAAAAAATCGTTGCCTTGATGAAAACCTAGCAAACAGGTGTCTTGGCAGCACCAAAAAATAAGAAAAATGATTCATCCAATAGTGAAAACCTGGCAAATAGGCGCTTTGGATAAGTACCATGGTGAAAACCTGGCAAATAGGCACCATGCGTAATCAATCATTGCTCTTCCATCTACTATTACTTTGTCTTCCTTGGCCTAGGATGAAATACATTTTCTGTCACCACCACAACATTTTCCATGACATCATACCCTTCCTCTCATGGTTGATAAATGGTTGACATCAAGTTCTCTATGCTGTCCATCCGACAACCTAGGCACATCCCTTTCACATCCTTTAAAATTGTCTAAGTCTTGGACTTGACTGGGGGAAATTTTTTTATCATGTAACTATAGTGGAGGTCACGCATGGTTTCGAAAATTGCCAAAAAGTCCTGAAAAAAGAAAAAAACATCGCAAAAAGTCCAGAAAAAAGATAAAAAACATCGCAAAAATTCCTAAAAAAGGACAAAAAAATTTTGCAAAATGTCTTGAAGAAAGACCTAAAAACCAGAAAATGTCTTGAAGAAAACCACAACAAAACGCCAAACTGCTTGAAGAACACAAACACAGGGGCATCCCTTGTTAAGTCCATCATGTCAATCTACCAGTCTTTGTCATTCGTCTGAACTATGTTGTTTCTGCCCATTTGCTACGTAGGCAAGACTCTTTTTCGAGTCCCCAAGACATTAAATCAGTTCTTTTAGGTTTGTCAAAATAAAATCATGGCACAATCTTTGGTCATCAAGACAAAGTCATTGGTCATGTTGAACTACGAGGGCTTTGAGTGTATGACATAGGCAGGGCCATCTGTCGATGAGCCCCTGAGGTCGCACTAGGTCAGTCCATTAGGGTTCATGGCATTACACTGGCACACACGTCAAAAATCTTCAAGTCAGGACAAATAATTTTCCAAACGGGAAAACTCCTAAAACAAAGTATAGCAATCATTTATTCAAACAAGACAATCACATCAGCATGACAAACAAATCAACATATGGTCAACACAAGTCAAACTCAGTCAAAACAAGTCAAATGATCATAACTTGTCATACTGTCAACTCTTGGCTTGCTTTGAGATGTGTCCTTCTGAAAGATAACCTCTGTCATTCATGCCTTAGGATGTGTCCTTCCTAGGCATCGTCACTGTCATTTGACATTTTGAGGGATCCTCTTGACATCAATATTCTTCAGATGTGTCCTTCTGAAGAAAAAAATCTATCATTTATGCCTTAGGATGTGTCCTTCCTAGGCATCATCATCGTCACTGTCACCTGGCATTTCGAGGTATCCCTTTTGACATTTAGGGATCAATCCTCTCGACGTCAACATTATTCAGGATGTGTCCTTCCTGAATTTGGTAACCTTCAACATTCATCATCTTGGCATCATCAAAACCTTCATACCCTGGCATTTTAACATCATCAAACTTGACATCTTGGGTATCCAGACACACTTGGAAAACACTTGGAACTTGTCTTTTGGCTTTTCATCATGTTACTAGTTTTTCAGCGAGATCCCAACAACAGGATTTATAGAAGCAATGACGTATCATGACGTTTGTCTTGACTTTTGACATGCATGACTACTAGTTTCTCAACGAGGTCCTGATTTTGGGATTTAGAAAAATAGCGACGTATGATGATAAGGGCTCTATTTTGTATTCTAAAAATTATGCTACTAGTTTCTCAAGGATGTCCTAGAAATAGGATTTAGAGAAGCAATGATGTTTCATGAATTTTCCTTCTTGTCTTTTCTGTTTGTGGCTGATTAGGACAAAAAGACTGGGAAATCACGCTCTTAGTATGAGTTTTGATCATTCTTGTCTATGACTACTTGTCTTATGTAATGGTATGACCTTGTACACCTTGATTTGTGTCATATCATGGTGTTTGTTGGCCATTACAATAGTCTTCCCAATGATGATAAAGAGCAATAAATATTAAAGTCCTATGGTAAAGTTTTGAAGGATTTGGTCTAGGAACTAACATGCATCTGCTTCGGTCTGGTCATCTTATCTCCTTCGGTCTGGTCATCTTCTCTCGTCCATCTCACAATGATATCCTATGACATACAAAAACATAAGTGCATACATGATCATATAAACATTGCATTAGGTCCATACATACATCATCCATAGCATTACATCATATAACATTTCATTGCATATAGCATTCACATTATCATGAACATGGCATCCATTCAAATAAATACATTATGCATATTATTATCACCATTATCACAAAATTGACATAACATATAAATAAGAATTGCATCATCATGGCATCATATCATAAGTAAGCATCATAGGACATACATGGCAAGATATATAAATAGTACCATCATACATCATAAATCAAAAACATACATAAAGCATCACATCACATATATCATAATGCATAAATCAAATAACATCGCATAACACACATGTAGGCCGCTTCAAAAACTACATCATCATATAACATCATCTCAAAAATATACAATGTCATAGGATAGAGTCAAGAAATATCCCAAAAATAGAGCTCACAGGCTCAGTGGTCTATACATAATGTGTCATAACATAGAAATAAATATGCATCAAACATGCCCCTAGGAAAGGATCTCATCATCCCCTCGTGGTGACGAATGTGGCGGCTGAGGATCTGTGACTGGTGCTGAGATAATGGGTGGACCTGTAGCAACCTTTGCCTATGCAACCAATGGAACTGAAACTGATGGCATCATCTCCACGGTAATAGACACTTGTGATGACACTACGACCTGACTCTGAGAGGCCGAAGGATCTATCACCAGTGGCTGTCTCTGTACTGATCTGTACCTTGAACTAGTGGACCCATGACTGTGGCTCGAATGATGACTTGAGGCATGCCTGTGTGAGTGGTGGGACCTATGCCCTGATGTGTTCCTTGAGGAGGTGGATCCTCCTACATTGGTATGGCTCTTGCTGCCGCTCCCACTCCCTAACCTGTGACCACTGCCTGTCCTCATCTGTGAGCGTGACAGTGTAGGATCTTGTCCCTCGAGAGGCACTACCTACTCATATAGAGTCTTGTACTGCCCATACCTAGTGCTCACCCTAGCAAGCTCGCGAGCAATGTCCCCAGAAGGTCTTGAGCATAATGCTACAAAGTCCATGCACCACTGTGCTGAATCCTACTGGCAGATCACTGCCTCATCTTGCTCTACTCAAGCCACCTCTAGCTCTATCTGCAATGCCCTGACCTCTACTACACTCTCATCTAGCCTCCTCTAAAGATCTGACACCCTCTGGTCTGTCGTGGCATCCTGGGGCAATGTCGATGAAGACGGTATACCCTTCTCTCCCTCCACCATCCTCCATCTGAGGAGTCTCTTGGCCTCATCCATGGCATCATCATCATCATCATCCTCCTCTATGGCATCCTCTCCACCGACTCCCTCATCCCGAGGCACATCTACATCCACATCCACCTCCACATCCTCCTCCTGCCTCTCCTCCTCCTCGGTCACATGCTCCTCCTGTCTCTCCTCCACATGCTCCTCTTGTCTCTCCTACACATGCTCCTCCTGTCTGGCCTCCTCCTCGGCCACATGCTCCTCCTGTCTCTCATCCTCCTCCTCCTACCTTGACTGCTCCTCCTTCTCCTCTCTCTCCCCCTCCTCAGCCACCTCTGGGATAGCATCTAGTGCCACTCTGGCCACAGATGGTCGCACTCTCTTTCCCTGTCTCTGGCCATCCCTCCATCTCTGGCCATCTCCTCCATCATCCCCATTGTCTCCATCATCTCCACCCCGGCCTCCATCCCTGCCTCCATCTTTCCCTCCACCCTGACCTCCATCCCTCCCCTTCCCTCCATCCCTCCCCCGACCCCTACTTCTATCACCATCTCTACCCCCTTGCCTGACTCTCGGAACACGAGGTATAACTGACTGTCTATCCACAGGTGTTGGCCCATCTAGATATGTCAATGGCATTGGTCTATGTTCCTGCCACTATAGGTCATAATCGGCTGTGGTCCCAGGATCTGCAATCCCACCTCTCCATCCCAACTGCTGGGCTCCTAGCCCATCAATCTGCTGCTCGACAAAGGCTACAAGAATCGCTGGCCCCCAAGCTGACTCTCTGGAAGACCGAGCATACTTTGCTGTGCCTGTAGGTACACCCTACTGCTCTCTGAACTATCACAGGACACACTGTGGAAGATACATCTCTATGATCAACTGACTTTGCACTGTCCTCCCAATCAGGTATCGATACTATCTATAAAGGCTGAGATGGTCGACCTCATCATCCCACTATTGGCAGTCTCTGTACGGCCTCCAGATGGACACCATAGTATCAACCCAATGCTACCACCAACCTGTCTCGTCCATCTATTTCTGCTGAAGAGCATCGACATAGTAATATGCATAGGGCATCCCCTTGGCCAACTGTGGTCTCTGAATAGGCAGACAAAATATCGCTATGTGCTCCCAAGCCCAAATCATCATTAGTGTGGTGCCACATGATATACTCTTTGCCCTCTTGTATACAACCTCGTGCAACTGGTGGTAGAGTGTGCCCAATAGACAAGGGCCCTAGGTATACACGGTCCTGTCCCACCTCATCCCAACTAGGACATTTCCCCAGCCAATAGGGAACCCATGTCTGCGACGGTTAGGAATCAATATCCCGCCAATCAGTGTCGCTAGGAATGCATCGAAATGAGTATAATGCTCTGCCATAAACTCCCAGCGGATCTCATAACCCTAGATGCCGAGTCTTGTGGCCTCATCTTAATAGTACACTTTTAAGGTCTAATGGCCATGGCGAGGGTCATAGACAATCTGCTCTCCTTAGATCGGCAAGCATAGAATGCGGTAAACATCCTCAAGTGTAATGGTTGCCTCTCCCATCAACAAGTGGAAAGAGCATGTCTTTGAATGCCATCGCTCATATAACATAGTTAGTAGTCCCCTATTTTCCTGAATAGCGGGCATATAGGCGGCATAAAACAAACCTAGTGACATCAATCGTCATCACTCCCATGGAGTCCGCTGATTAGCAAATTGGAAAGTCGACGGGCTGCTCTCTCGTGTGTATATAGGGGCTAGCTATCTCTGCACAAAGCCAAACAACACGTCAGTACCTTCTAGACAATTTTCAATATCATCAAAAAGTATTTCAAATTCAAAAAGCATCAAAATTAGCCCTAGCAAAAGTAAAAGTCAAATGTGTCACGTTGCCTGCACTTGTGTCGCGAAACAACAATTGCGTCATTCTGTACTTCAAATGCATATGACATGTCGATTGCATCATTCTGTCGCTCAATTGCATTGCATCAAAGCACTTGCATCACTATATATGACAAATACATCACTCCATTCAAATGCGTTGCTCAAAAAGGCGATTGCGTCGCAAAGTGACAAATGCGGCATTCTAACTTTCGAATGCGGCTCAAAAAGGTGAATGCGTCGTAGTTTTTGGAAAATGTGTCACAAACCCTTGGCCTACCCTAAACTACCCTTGCACTTGCATCGTGATGCATCAAATGTGTTGAACATGAAGTCAAATGCGGCTTACGCACACGCATATGTGTCGTGGCGCATTCGTTGTTCGCCCTAAAACCCTAACTTTGACAAGCAAAATGAGAAAATTACAAAGGGGGTTATGGGTACATACCGCTGGCTCTAAGCCCTCTGGCCACTTGAAAGTCCGCATGATCTCACCACGATGCTCTATCACTGGAATCACCATCCTTGCTGAAGTCCTTTTCGCTCTGAGCTCTCGAAATTACAATGCGAATAGTGAAAGTGAATTTAATTTTACCCCTTTGTCAATCTATTTATAAAAATCAAAATGGAATTTTTCAACTAGGTTATTACTGGAAGCTTCTTTGACCAACTTTCACCACCCTATTGGCTTCTTTAAACATGTTAGAATCCAAAACCGTTTGTGCCATAAGAGTGAGTGAGAGAGACAGAGAGACCTGAGAGAGGGAGAGGGGGTAGGAGGGAGAGACTTGAGAGAGAGAGAGAGGGTAGAGGGTTTAAGGGTTAAGGGTTTAGGGTTATGGGTAGAGGGAGGAGTGGAAGAGATGATAGAGGAGGTTAAGGAGTGGTGGGAGGAGGTAAGAGGGTAAAGAGGAGGAGATAAGAAGATGAAGCCAGAGAGACCACCAGAATTGCTTGAGGTGAGAGAGAGATGGAAAGAGGGAGGAGTGGGAGAGAATAATAAGGGAGTAGAAGGGGTTTAAGGGTTTAGAGTTTAATGGTTAAGGGTTTTAGGGTTTAGAGTGGGGGAAGATAGAGGAGTGAGAAGAGATATAAAGTGACTTGAAGAGAGGAGGGGTAGGAGGAGGACTTGAGAGAGAGAAGGTAGAGGGGTTTAAGGAGTTGGGGTGAATGGTTTAGGGTTTAGGGTTATGGGTAGTGATGGAGCTTCAAAGTTTTGTTCTTTGTGTTCTATTTTATCCTGCCTTGTGTCTCTGGTCATCTATGGTGTTTGGGAAAAGCCTAAGGTTGGGGTTTTACCTTCGTCTTCATGTTAAACCCTAGTGTTCATCTTACACCTTGGATGGGATCTATTTGGCCATTATTTTTTGGGAAGGCTTTAAAACGACTTAAGCCCTATCGCTTCGTCTAGGCTGGGCCCCCTTTTGTTTTATCATTTTATTTCCTTTTCCTGACTTTATTTTCCTAAGTCTTTTGTTGATCTCGTGTTCCCTCGTTAAAACAACTTATTTCATTGTTTTTTGTCAACCTAGTGATGTCCCCTTATTCCTTTAGGGGAGAGGGCCTAGTAGTTGTGCATGCTAACTTTCTTAGCATGTAGCAATTGATTGGAATATCGTAGAACCTTCATTTTTTTTTAAATGTAGACTGGTCTCTTATTTATCTATAACTAAGGTTTGGAGGCATGACTCATCATGTAACTCACCACATTGGCAAATATTTTGAGAAGTGTCTAAAATTTGAATTTTTAAAGGTTCAACCAAAACTTAATCATGGAACCCCCAATAGTTGAACCAAAAAAATATCATTTGTTGTTTGTAGAATATGATATTTTTATTTAAATTAAAATTAATATACAACCTAAGTGGACCAAATACTTATTGATAACCATAAATCTTTGATATCTCCACCTTTTATATTCAACACATATGGACTAATAGTTGAACACAAAAAATCTATTTGTTGTTATAAAAACAACACATAATTATTTAAAATACAACTTCTATTGAACAAAAATGGACCAATAGTTGAACACTAAAACTTTTTTAAAATCCTTCACATTTAATGGGAAAATACATGTTATTTATTGTGATCACCTTTTATATTTGTGATAGGACAAACTATTAATATAAAATTATCAATGCTTGGCACATTTGCTACCCCAATTATTTGTACACATAAGAACAATATTTTATTAAATAGGCATTTTATTTTTTAAATGGTATACTTATATGGTGGAGAGTTGTGATGTTTGTTGAAACAAAATGCTTATTTCGCTTCTTCATGTGGATGTGTATTTATGTTTTCATGTAGCATTTTGGTTCTCATGTGATTTTCGAAGTATGGGTCGGTATTTTTTATCAACATTTGGTTTTCTTTGTTACATTTGAATTTGTTTATTTACAGTATATGAGTATAAGTAATATTGGTAGGCGGGTATTATCATCCGATTGAGTCGACTATTGGACCTCTGGACCTCTTGGGCCCTCTTCCTTTAATAAATGAAACTTTATTTTTGCAAGGGACAAATTGTGGCCGTGAATCAATGCGTGGAGTGTGATCTTAGCCGTTCCCCACCATCTGTGATGACCCACCCGCAATGTCTTTGTTGATCGATATCGCGGTGAGTGCCGTAATATCATCGGTGAGAATGATAAATACTTTGATGCATCTTTAATACATTATGCTGCGGGCTACTAAAGTAGTTATAAGATGCATGCATTTTAAATCAACATAGATGTTATAATCCCGGTAGAAAGGTGCTCGATGGCTAATAAAAAGGCTAGCGACTGTGTTGAACGAATAGGATTGCCGATGGTTGAGATCCACGGTTGCCTGCCATCACGTGATCAAAAGTTGCGAGGTCTTTATTGATTGCAATATCACAAGCGAGCGCCACGTGTCTCATTTGGTGAAGCCGAAGGAATGATATATACTTTGATGCATCTTTAATACATTATGCTACAAGTTACTAAGGAAATTATAAGATGCATGTGTTTTAAATCAACAGAGATGTTATAATCTCGGTAGAAAGGTGCTCGATGGTTAATAACAACGCTGACGATTGTGTTGAATGAACATGATTGTCAATGGTTGAGATCCACGATTGTCTGCCATCGCGTGATCAAAAGTTGCAAGGTCTTTATTGATTGCGATATCACAGGCAGGCGCCATGTGGATCTCCTTGGCAACGAGTAGGCCAGTGGGGCAATGGCTACCCAGCCTACAAAAAGGCATGGGCATCCGCATGGCTTATACCTGCCACACTTTTGTTAACGGTTGTCAGTGTCAGTTAATGTACATTTCATTAATTAGCTACTGCGCATTTCCTTAGTATGTTCAATATAATTTTTTTCTTTAAAAAATTATTCTCTACTTTTAAATTTTTTTAAAAAATGTTGTATATTTAAATTCTTAAAAATATAGAATAATTTTTGTTCTTTAAAAATAATTTTGTTTTACTTTGAATTATTTTAAATATAGTCATGAAATAATTTTTGAAGTAAGCTTGTTTCATATTTTTTATATGCATTTAATAAAATAAAATAAAAATAAAAATATCAATTTTTTAAAATACAGTGTCATAATTGTGAAATAAAATGAAATGAAGAATTATTAATGAATAAAAGATGATATATATATAATGAATTTTAAAATAATTCATTTTTAATTATTTTATTAATTATATTATGCAAAAGAATTGATATATTTATTTTATTTTATTTGTTATTAAATGCTTACTAGCATATATATTATTTTATTAATAGCCATATAAAATATCAATGAAGTGATATCCTTTTGATCGTCTATTGTACTATTATAAAATAGGTGCCTAGAGCAAAGTCTCTCTTGAAGCGTGTTTATCGTATATATCAATAACATTTCACAACACAACATGAAGAAGAGACAAGATTAGAATTACTTTTAGTTATAGAATTAAGTTTAGGGGTTAGATATATATTTAGTTAGGGTTGGGGTTAAAAATAGTCAATGGAGTGTTAGTTTCACGATTAAAGTTTAGGGTTAAATTAGGTGAAAATTATTGTTGAGATTGGTCATGACCTGTTTTTGCCGAAGCTCTATTACCACTTTCCTCTAGCACAATTATGACATTTAATTATGTCCTTGGTCACATTAGAGCTATTGATTAAATAGTCATAATTGTTGAGTAATTCATGTCCTTTTATTCTTCATGATTGTTAAATAAATAAATTTTATTTATTTATTAAATACATCGTGGTGTCTAAGTCTTCCTCTAATTAAATAAATTTCTAAATTTGTTGAATTATCTTTATTCATTTATTCTTCCTGATTATCAAATAAATGAATTTCATTTATTTATTTAATATGTGACTAATTCTCATAATTAAATTAATTTACTAATTTATTTAATTACTAATCATATCTCTCAATTAAATGACTATCTTAATTATTTAATTACCTAATTTAACATTTCTCTCATTTTAAATAAGTTAATTATTTAAAATGATTTCACATTCTTAACTTTCAGTTCATTTTAGTAAATAATTTGAAAATTGATTATTTATTATCTCACAAAATCCATATTTTGAATTAATTTAATTCAAAATGGTAATATTCTTCCAAAAATTAAGTAATTAAGCAAATTATTGATTTTCCAAATCTGATATTCAATTCAACTCTTATCTTCTTGATTTTTCGAATCTCACAAATCAAGCAGTCTTTATCTTCTTGATTTTTGAAAGTCTTTATTTTTCTAATTAATTATCTCATCTATTCTCCACCTCCGATTCAATTTTCTCAGATGGCATCTCGACAACTCATTTAAGGATTTTTCCCTAACCCTGATTAGGGATTATCAGATTAAATCTTGTCCTCTGATTTTAGGCTTTTGTCAAAGGTCGATCTCGTCTGTCCAATCAAAATTGCATTTTCTATAAAATGCTATTTTGCTCACATTTTTGGAGTAGACAGAGGAACTTCATTATTCTGACGCATTAGTACTTAGATTTATTTTGCATTTTAGAGTAATTTTTTCATAGGGCATAGGCATAATCTTTATTTAAATCCTTCAAAACTTGCATAGGACAATGTCATAGTCGAAATGCTCACACACTCAATCTGATGGCATCAATTATATGCTGCAAGCTAGGAGGTGTTATGGAGGTGAACCATAGAAACTTTGCGAATTGGCTGGTATAATAATATTATTTTGTTTTAAGCTTTCTTTGTGCTTCATAACTTCTTTGGGTTTATTCTTATCATGGATTTAATAATCTAATCTAACCTTAGGAAATTTACCCTTAGATACAATAACCCTAATCTAACCTTAACCTTAAACCTAATTGAACCCTGACCCTATTTGTAATTGAACTTTAACTCTAACCCCAACCCTAACCCTATCATTGAACCCAAGCTTTATCCTCGAACCCCAACTCTAATTAAATAGTAAACCTAACCTAGCCTTAACACTAATGCTAATCCCAACCCTAAGTCTATCTATAATTATAATCCTAAACCTTCTCATTCTAACCCTAATTATAATCTTAATTATAATTCTAACCCTAACCATAATTCTAATGCTATTCATAATCCTCAATTTAACACTAACCATAGTTCTCATGACAACCTTAACTCTAATTATAACCCTA